>BSBM01000737.1:550000-580000 GCA_027924585.1 Larix kaempferi
AATAGGCCACACCGAGTAAACGGATCTCATCTCTGCAAATGGATTGACACCATCTATTTCCAAAGAAATCCTAAGATTATGAGGTTCTTCTTTAAAGTGAGGCCATTTTTCCTCCATATCTCTAAATGCAGACCCATCTGCAGGAATCCAAATAATGTCGTCTTGACTTTTGTTCCGTGCATGGTAATCCATAAACTACGCTATGTTTTCGCACCTGAACAGTCGTTGCAAATGTGGAATAATGGGAATATAGCGTAGAACCTTGCGAGGCACCTTTTTTGTTACTTGATCTGTTCGATATCTACTGATATGACATTCAGGACATTCTGTTGCAAATTCATGCTGGCTATAATATAGAACATGGTCATCGAGGCATGCATGAATTGCTTCATACTGCATTCCAATTTCTTTCATGATGGCAAATAAATCTTGATATGTGCGAGGTAAAATATTTGACGGTGGTAACAAATATTCACCTATCATGCTACAACAAATTAAAATAAAAATCTAGTTAATATAATATAGAAATTATATTAATGAAACCCAATTCATCCGTATTAATTTGACTTATGAATTAACAATAAAATTATTAGACTATCATATATATTATGTGATGGAATATATTACATACCTTAACATCCGTGTGACTGATATGTTTGAAATACCATTCATAACCTTCAAGTTCATTATCAACAATATAGCAAAGAGAAGATTTGTCTTGGAGCCCTCATAAAGGGGTTCGTATGCCTTCTCAAGAAGAGGTATATCATGAATATCATCAAAATGATCATCATTTTCATGATGATGATCATCATCATCATCCATTATAACATTAAATGAATCATGGATCAAATTATTTGTAACATCATCTTCAACTATGTTATCAGTATGATCATCTTCTTCAATATGATCATTAACTTGTTCTCCATTAATATTCATAGCTCCATGTTCCTCCGGTACTTGTTCTGGAAGCACTTCCTTCGAATGATATGCCGTAGGATGTCTTTCCTTTATAATTACATGAAACCATCAATAGATAAAAGTTAATATAAGAAATTCAAACGCAAAATTTAAACATTTTTGTAATGCATTTAAAATGTAACAAATTTTGTACTGTTGGGATGAAAAGAACAACGTCCAATTCTACTGTTGGTCAAATAGGTGCATCCAAACTATCCAAGAGACATAATAATTGACCCAATTATTGAGCAAATCTACTCAAATATAACTCAAAATTTCCCATACTGTCCACTAAGGTAAGATAAACGATGCTATGGTTTCTATAGAGAAAATAGAAGAGAAACAACATGCCAATATAGTCATTATTTCTATTATCATGGAAAGTGTCACAAATCTAGAGAGCTAAGTGCTTTCCCCGGTGAGTGGGTTAGTCTCACTAACGAACAAATAAATGAGTTATTCTACTATACCCTAGATTCAACATGCACAAAAGAAAAAAATATTATAATAAATATTAAATATTAAAATAATATTTATTGTCCATGTTAGCCCCCATCTATTGAAACCACGATCAATAGATATAAGTTAATATAAGAAATATTAAAATAATACATACATTTACAAAAGCAATAAAAATAAAAACATATATAATGCAAAACTAACAAATGGATGATATTCATGTCCCCCCTCAGCGTTTCCATGTTCCCTACAATGTTTTGTGGCTGATGTGATCAAAATTATTCTCCTCTTAAAGCCCCTGCATTGACTACATGGACAATAGCATTTCCCACACCCCTTGTTTCAACTCCTTCCCACAATCTAGCAAGCAATTGTCGATTTTGTTCGTCTGGATCAGGAATATTGCTAGTTGATATTTTCTCGTAAAGATCTGGAATGAAGATTATCGATCTTAGAAAATCAAGCTCCACACTTCGCTCGCTTTAATCACAAAAACAATGGAAATAATGAAAAACAATCCGTCGAAAAACAATTCGTCGAATAAAAAAACTTCCGCAAACCGTCGCTTGTATAGCAAACATGTCGGAATGTTTCGATATTTATAGGTTTTAAAATATAACCTTCCTTCAGATATCCAACGACTTGAACTTAGTTACCGTTGGAGAGTAGTTGTCGGATATCCGACATGTTAGGGCTATCACATGATGTCAGATATCCGACTCCCGGGAACCTTAATAGATGGTAGGATATCCGACATCGACGGGCTTAATATTAGGTCGGATATCCGACGACATTGGTCACTATTCCAGGGGCCTCGTCGAATATCCAAGGGATGTCGAATATCTGACGAACCCTTCGCTCAATTTTAAAAAAAAAATCATCAAATTTTGTTATTTTGAAGGTGAAATCCGACGACACAAACCTTTTTGTCGGATTTTGGGCTCAAATATTGTAGTGTTGGTTGCATATAATAAGAAGAGTTAAGAGTGTGTTATGAATAATAATTCAAGTGTTGTGAGCCATACATGAGGTAAGTACTGGTACTATGTAACAACCCCAAATACTAAATTTTTGAAAAAATTAAAAACTTTTATTATACTTAATGAAACTAGTATTTTTCATAAATACTTAAAATTTTCAAATACTTCAACACTTCTTTATTCAATAAATAAATATTCAAATATGTAGTTTCATAAACCCAGATGCATAATATTGTTTATATTGAGTATATGATCCTACCATGAGTTACAAACTTCCCTTGCTTGTACATAAGATTTACTTGAGTTTTAATTGCACATTATGGAAATATATTTATATGTTTTCTACTATGATCATATAATGATGAACCAATTTTCTTATTATATCTTACAAGATCTTAATATACAATTTTCATCCAATGTATATATGTAGTGCCCCTAGACTACTGTAGACATTGAGGGCACTTGCTAAGTCACCCGACTGTTTGAAACATTAATAAAATAACCCTATGATTTTATTTTGAGTATATTTATGATTACGATTGATTGATATGTGTGCATTTGGGTAGTTATTGTGAATGGACGATTTCATGTTGTTTAACGATTGACTTTGATATGAAAACTGTACATATAAATGATGCTTAACGACTAGCTGTGCAATTGATTATGTGATTAGACGAATGAGTAATGATTGAGTAAATTATAGATGTTTAATGAAGCAACAGATTTATAAACCAAATTGTGATTATTGAGGATAGTGCTACTAATTTACGTTTGTGAGAAATGTGTGTAGCGACAGGTGAAACGGTTCACCGACGGACACACAAAGGAATATGAAGGGTCGTAGAGTACGAGTAAATCACACACAGGGAGAGCGACGACGATGTCGACTTCCGACGGAATACCACGCTTGAGCAGATAAGCACTGATCCGCTTGCTCATGAGGAAAGCGTGAGGGCGTACGAGGTGGGCCACGACGGAGCTGGTCACGTACGAGTTGGGGGGCGCGCAGTGAGAACGGACTCACTCCTCAACGCCATTAGTCCCTAATAGCGTGTAGACGGAGGATCGAAGGTAACGGTTCCTAAAATCCCTACATGAAGTTCCCGCAAGTCAAAATGGAAGGATAACGGCAGAAGGGCCCGACGGTGCGGTACCCTGCCGAGAATGGAAAGAACGGACACAAGGGCCCAACGATGTGGTACCTTGCTGAGGAATGGAAACTACGGATGACTGGACCCGATGGAGTGGTGCCATGTCGGGGAAATTAAATTAAGGAACAAGGAGGCCCAATGGTGTGGCACCGGGGTCCTAGTAAAATTTGACTGCTAAAACTTAACTGCATTGAAACGTATAAGTTTGCACCTAGAACATTACTTAGAAATGTATTTGAGTACTTTAGGCATTTGCACATAAATGATTACTTTGGCATTTAAATAATATTAAGTGTTATTTAGGCATTTGCACATGAAAGGATACTTCTGATTATTTAAAAATATTATAAAGATTTATTTAGGAGCAAAATGGAATCTTAGGCATGGACACCTAGTCAACTCCACCTACACCACAAATCTAGGAGTTAAGTGAAATATCTAGGGGACAAACTTGAGCAAACTTAGGGATGTTGGTGCATCTCCTAGAGAAACTGACACATGGATGGGTGAGTTTTATTAATTTATTAATTTAATAAAAGGAATATTTTTGCATGAAGCGACATGTGTCGCATGAGATTTTCCTTTATAAGGAAGGCATTGGGAATGGGTAAAGGACCGAGACCCTGGATGACTATCGTAATATTGAGTTACCTCATGACTTGCTGCTATTGAGGGTTTGGCTGGAAATCTTGGTGGGGGGAAACCCAAGCTGGGTTTCTTGAGAATTGTGTGTGAACTTTACGACCCAAAGCTCGGGGGAGGCCATGCGACTGAAAGCATGAGCCTATGGTTGGGTGGCGGAGCTAACGGTTGCTCCGCCTATGGTTAAACGAGCTTTGCTGGAGGGATCCTACGGAAGAAGAAGGCGACAATGGACCAATTGGATCGGGTTGACAGGTTAAGGTTTTGCTTATTTTTGTTAAGTTATTCATGCTTTTTATTTTATTTTTCCAATAACTATGATGGCTAATTTGTTTGTATGAAGTTGTTAAAGTTTCAGGTTCAGTGCAAGGGGACCCTAAATGAGGGGTCTTACAATATAAATATCCACATGACACCCCATACAAATCAAGAAATAATTGGTAAATATATATATATATATATATATATATATATATATATATATATATATATATATATATACATATATGCACATAATATGTCCTTATTTTTATTCAAATATAAAAACACTTTTACTTTTCTAACCATAAGTATTATAAGGGATCAACTCAGTCAAGACGTTGAGAGAATAGAAGATAAAATCGACTTGGATCATGGTACATGACTATAAAATTGACATAGTAATTATATCGGATCTCTTATCTAGAAGTGATATTGGGTATCAACTAAGTACCAAATACTAAAAACAACTCATCGCTTGTGTTATTAATGCGTAGAGGAAAAATTGAAGGAACCCTAAGACATTGGAGGCGGAGTTAACCTCCAAATCATGATTTTTAATTAACTAGATAACGATAGTCTTACATGACTAGACAACAATATGTCCCTCGACAGAGATAGGTAAGGAAATCCAGCTACCCAATCTGAGACACAACTCAATCATCACAGAATACAACGAACAATTAAGTCTAACGGAAGGAAAAACAACTCGGTTTACGCAACCTACTACCCAAACTTATCTACCAGTTCAAATTTTAAAGCTCTGCGGGTAACGTTCCCATACTTCTCCATAATGACAAGTTTTTTTCTTTCCCACACAAGTCACAAAGGGGCAAATGAACTCTAAAGTCAGATATCACAAGGGAGGGATACAATGCAACAGAGCTGTCAAGGATGGAACCATTTGACATCTAACGAACAACATATGACTCACTTCAATGAGATAACCAACAGATCAATATTCTTCAATGGTTGATAAGCATAGTTCAACATTCTCCCAAGAAATATAAACACATACTTTAACAAGACAACAACAGATTGATTCTCTTCCCTAGATTGATGTATACTACGTTATTACTCACGGTTACTAAAAGGTACAGATATGGAAGAAGTATATATAAACATAGAGTGTGATCACAAAAAATGTGACTACACAAGGTCAATTGTTGTATATAGAGTTTTAATAAACAAGTTTACACAGGATCCATCATTTTAAATAGGGTTTAATCAATACAACAAGGGTTTCAACGCTTTCTTCCCTCCCAAGAAATCCAATCTGTTATTTCTTTTTTTCATATATATATTACTGTCCATAATGTTATGCATGCATTCAAAAGAACGATTCAACTCATTCGATTACAAAGGACTAAGTTATGTATATGTATACCATGATTCGATACCATATAGACACAACTATGTAATATAAATAATGCAAAATTTATTTACATACATAATATATAGAGTATCGCTCCAATCAAATGCAATTTTTTTATAAACAGAGATATATCCTAATTGAATACAATGTTTCAATACACAGAGTTCAATCCTAATGAAACATTTTCATACGCAAATATTTTCACAAGGAAATGTACAGAGTTCTATCCAATCAAATACAATGTTTTCATAAGTGGATGTACAGGGTTTAATCCAAATCGAATGCAACAATTTTATATACATGGATCGATTCAAATTAGATGCAGAATTATTCACATGGAAATGTATAGGGTTCGATCCAATCAAATACTATGTTTACATAAATATATGTATAGGGTTTAATCCAAATCGAATGCAACAATTTTATATAGAGAGATCGATTCAAATCAGAGGCATAATTCTTCACATGGAAATGTACATAGTTCGATCCAATCAATTACTACATTTTCATAAATAGATGTATTACATGGTTTAATCCAAATCGAATGTAAAATTTTTATATACAGAGATCCACGATTTCAATTCCTATAGGATTCAAATTCCAAACTATTTTTGAATATATGAAAAAACAATTTACATAGAGTTTATATAGAGATCCATGATTTCGATTCCTACAGCATTCAAATTCCAAACTCTATAATATAAATTGATATTTATATCATAAATTTTGTGAAAATATTATATAAAAACAAAGAAGTAAAATTGGATATAATGCCACCACGGCTCTCCGTATATTTGAAAGGAAAACCGACAATAATTTTAAAAGAGTGGTTCAATACCCTTGATTTCAATCGAAATTCATGCAATAAGCATTCCTATTATGCAAATCGATTTGTATAGTAAATCGATTTCTATTTCATACCCAAAAATGCCATCTCCCAAGCGATCTAGCCTTCTACATTTTTTTTATACATATATATAAATAACATGAAAACTAGAATTTATTCTATAATTGCTTCAACCAATTGAGAACAAAACCATTCCATGTACAAACATTCAAATCAACATATATCATAAGACATACCTGAGAATTATAAAGGTAACAATAATGGGGAAAATAACATTTGGATATTCAGTTCCTCCCAACCATAGGAAAGGATAGCGAAACCGCTAGCCCAACTCCACCCCCAAGTTGGATCACCACCATGCACTAGAAAACAAGCAACACTTCCACGCGACACTCTCTCTCTCTCTTAGAGTTTGTAACAAGCAATGATGGAATTATTAAAAGAGAGAAAACACTCAATAGTTTATCTATGCAGAACACGGTGTCCCATGCTATCTCAGCACACTAATATATATAGTTTTTCCCAAGTCTTGTGCCATCCCAATCAAATATTCAATCAGTCCATCAATCCATCAATCCCTATGATTTAGGACCTTGTCTGGTAGTTGAGTTTTAGATTGGATTTGATTGGTAAATATCTCTCTTGCTTACTTACAGATGTTCTGTCTATGCCATGGTGGCGTCCCCTCATTTAGTTGAACTCTCCAAGTGCATTTTTCTTTTATTTAATAACAAAAATATTTTGTTGTGCAAAGTGTCACTTTGTGTTTTTTGAGTTTTAAATAACCCTTACATAAAAATAATTGCCAGAATTATCAAATCAAAGTAAAATAAATAATAATTTTTGGGGGTGTAATATTTCTTCACACCTTATTCTTAACACCGTCCTCATTGTTCTTTACTCTTAGCTCTCTTGCTTATTCTGGAACATGGAGGGATATGCCTCTCGCATTTTATCCTCCATTTCCCAAGTTGCCTATTCAAGGATGAAGTGCTTCCATTGCACTTTTATTTGAAGGATGGCTCAATTCCATAGCATACGTTCCTTCCTATCTATGATGCCGAAAGGTTTGGTCTAGAACTCACCCTCGGGTTCTACTTGAATCACTTTCTAGTCAAATACATGAGTAGCATCATGTATATATTTTTTTAATAATGAAACATGAAATACATTGTGCACTTTTATATTAGGAGGAAGTGCAAGCTGATAGGATACCAGACCTATCTTAGCTAACACTTTGAAAGGTCCACAATACCTTGGTGCTAGCTTGTAACACCTTCCCAAGCTCAAGGCACTCTTCTTCAGCTTTACCTTTAGATATACATGATCACCAATGTTGAACTCTCTTGGAATTCTCTTTAAATCTGCATAAATATTCTACCGATCCTAGGAAACCTTTAAGTTTTGTTTCACCTCTTTCACCATTTGTTCCATCTTCTTTAACATGTCGGGTCCTAAAGAAATCTTGTCAATAGGGTTATCCCAAGACACAAGAGTGTGGCATTTTAGACCATACAAGACTTCAAATGGGCTCATTTTAATGAATCTTGATACCCATTATTATAAGCAAATTCTACTAAATGCAAATACTCTTCCCATTTACTTGGTTTATCTATTACATACATTCACAATATATCTTCTAACACTTGATTAGTTCTTTCCGTTTTCCCATCCATTTGAGGATGATAAGCAGTACTGAAATTCAGCTGTGTATCTATACCTTTAAACAAGGATTTCCATAAGTTACATGTAAATTTTGCATCTCTATCATAAATCACAACTTTCGGAATACCATGCAAAAATAATATTTCTTTCATAAAAATATCAGCTATGTTAATAGATTTAAAGGTATATTTCATAGGTATGAAATGTGCATATTTACTTAACTTATCAACAACTACGATTATTGAGTCATGTTGTTTATTCGTTTTAGGTAATCCTGTTATAAAATCCATACTTATTATCTCCCATTTCCATTATGGAATAGGTAAGGGTTGAAGTAATCTGATAGGATGTTGATGTTATGTTTTTACTTGTTGACATTCAATGCATCTAGCTAGGTAATTTGCAGCATAATTTTTCATGTTAGTCCAATAATGACTTATTCTTAGCTTTTTTATCATCGTTTGGTATCTCGGATGTCCGGAATACAGTTTCTTAGGTAACTCATTCAAGATTAGTCGCTTGACTTCTTCAGAATTAGGTATGTATAATCAATCTTTATAGACTAATAAGTCTTCTGAGCTTATGGAAAAAGCTAAGAATTCGGTTCCATTTACATCATTTTCCATTTGTTCTTTAATTTTTAGGTATTCTTCATCATTTTTAGCTGCATCCTTTATCAAATATTCAAGATTTGTCTCATAACTGCTAAAAGCAGTTGAACAATGTGGAATGGCATGTTGGTTGTGGAGCCAGATCTTGTAGTCTCATAGATGATATTGTATCAGCCATGTTTGTACCCCAGTTTTATATGATATGTAGGTGGACTGTACAGTCACCCCAGCGGGGGGGTGTGGGGGGGGCTATTTTCGCCAGCTATTTTGCGGGCCCATGGTTTTGGGTATCCCGTGGTATTTTTCCATTATATTTCCCTTATAAAATAAAGACATTGTAATACGGCTAGGGTGGATGATGTATTAGGTTTTATGCATTGTAAAGATCTCTGAGATCAAGGGAGAGACTGTGAAACAGAGAAGAGGAACTGCAGCGGTTGTGCTGCAAGTTGTATCCCTTCACCTTGCTGGACGGTAATAATAATAAGGACTGGCAAATTCAGTGTGGATGTAGCCCAAGCTGGGTGAACCACGATATATCTGTGTCTCTCTTGTAATGTGTATATGTGATTATATTTGCATTTATGTTTATTGTTATTGCTCTGCGATCCTGTTTTTCTAACAATTGGTATCAGAGCCAAAGGTCTATTTGGCAGTTAAACCCGCAGGAAGCTAGGGTTTCTGGTTCGAGTGGGAGCAATGGCAAAAGAAGGAAAGTTTAAGGTTGATAAGTTTAACGGCCAAAACTTTGGGTTATGGAAGATGCAAATGGAGGACTATCTGCACCAGAAGGATCTATTACTACCGTTGGGAGGAAAAGCAAAGCAGCCGACGGCTATGAAGGACGAAGAATGGGAGGTTCTTGACAGAAAGGCTTTGGGAACAATACGGTTGAGCCTGGCTTCGTCGGTGGCTTTCAATATCTCAAAAGAAACGACAACAGAGGGTTTGATGAACGCATTGGATAAGCTGTATGAAAAACCCTCGGCCTCCAACAAGGTTTTTCTAATGAAGCGTTTATTTAATATGAAGATGTCTGAAGGTGGATCTGTTACTGATCATTTAAATGAGTTTAATACGGTTACAAATCAGCTAAGTTCTGTAAGTGTGAAATTTGATGATGAGGTTAGGGCTCTTCTAATCTTGTGTTCATTGCCAGAAAGCTGGAATAGCTTGGTCATGGCTGTAAGTAACTCTGTCTCTGGTTCAAACACCTTGAAATTTGATGATGTTATTGGTGTTATTCTTAGCGAGGAAATGCGAAGAAAAAGCACAGGTGAGACATCAGGTATTGCATTGACCATGGAGAGCAGGGGAAGACAAAAGGAGAGAGGAAAGAGCCAAGGTAATCGTGGAAAGTCTAAAACGGGCAGATCCAAGTCCAAACTGGGAAAGATAGAGTGCTGGAACTATGGAAAGAAAGGACATCTGAAGAAAGACTGCAAATCTCTAAAGAAGAAAGGAGATGCACAGAAGGAAACTACCCAGGAAGCAAATGTAGCAGGTGATGTGTTACAAGATGCTTTGATTCTTGCATTAGATAATACTAGTGATTATTGGGTAGTAGATTCAGGAGCTTCATGTCATGCTACACCCCATAGGAAATACTTTCATGAGTATGTTCCTGGCGACTTTAGACATGTTTTATTGGGTGATGATGAGCCATGTAAAATTGTTGGAATGGGTAAGGTATGGATAAAATTTAAGAATGGAACTGATTGGTTGTTGAAAGAAGGTAGGCATATTCCTGCTATGAAAAGAAATCTGATCTCAACAGGGCAGTTGGGAGATGGCGGCTGTCTATCTATGTTCGGAGAAAAGTGGTGGAATGTAATGTCCCCATTTTGACCCCCTTTGTATTAAATCGTAAATGATGTAAATATTGTAATTTAATCATGGTGAGGAGCTCAAGGCCAAGGCCCCACCATTGATTCAGCATTTTATGTATCGGCAATTAAAAATAGATGCCTATGGTTCTTGTGCTAGATAGGCACAATGTAAATAAGACATCATGTAAATACGAATTTTAATGGAAATACCCACAACTAGCTATGCAATGCAAGAAAGAGATGGGGGCATGATTCTACAAGGAATAGGGAGGAAAATTATTCAAACCCTTGAGCCAATGGTGTTAATCCATGTGTCAATGAGAAAACCCATAAACCACCAACTAACCATTTTGGGTTATGCACCCAATCATTTAATTCTTCCAAGAGTTGGTTGAGGCAGTTAATGCCTTGGGAATGAACAGGTATGGCAGCCAATTTCGTGCATGGGAAAGTCATCAACCTGGAAAATCGTTTTTTGTCTCCTTGGGCAAGAAAACACCCACGAAATGGTGCCCAAAGACATTATGAACCCATAGTCTTTGCCCTCTCACGCAGTCTAAACTACTGGGCCTTTTCCCAACACGTTTTTCATTATTTTTCCTGCAATTTCCATTCCTGGGAGCTCGTTTTTGTATAGTGACAGCCAGAGTGCCATTCATCTTGCAAAGAACTCAGCTTTCCATTCTAGGACTAAACATATACATCTCAAGTACCATTTCATATGCTCTGTTCTGGAAGATGAACTGTTGAAGCGAGAAAAGATACATACTAGCCAGAATCCTGCAGACATGTTCACAAAGGTAGTGGCCAGAGAGAAACTGAGTTCGTGCTCAATTTCAGTTGGCCTTCTAGCATGAAGGTGAAGAGGAGAAATTTTCCAAGTCCAAGTCCAGCAAGTGCAGCAGCGGTGGAGTTGCTGTGATCAGTCTCCAAGTGGGAGATTGTTGGTTGTGGAGCCAGATCTTCTAGTCTCATAGATGATATTGTATCAGTCGTGTTTGTACCCCAGTTTTATATGATATGTAGGTGGACTGTACAGTCACCCCAGCGGGGGGGTGTGGATGATGTATTAGGTTTTATGCATTGTAAAGATCTCTGAGATTAGGAGAGAGACTGTGAAACAGAGAAGAGGAAGTGCAGCGGTTGTGCTGCAAGTTGTATCCCTTCACCTTGCTGGACGGTAATAATAATAAGGACTGGAAAATTCACTGTGGACGTAGCCCAAGTTGGGTGAACCACGATATATCTGTGTCTCTCTTGTAATGTGTATGTGTGATTATATTTGCATTTATGTTTATTGTTATTGCTCTGTGATCCTGTTTTTCTAACATGGCATTCCTACTTAGGGCATCCACCACCTTGTTCTCTTTTCCTTTAATGTGTTTTATTTCAAAATCATACTCACTCAAGAAGGTTAACCACCTTGCTTAACAAAAAATTTAAAATTTGTTGATCAAATAAGTATTTTAAGCTTATATAATCAGACATTAACGTGAATTTACCTCCGATTAAGTAATGTCTCCACATCCTTAATGCATGTATTATAACAACTAGTTCTAGGTCATGTGTCGCATAGTTACGTTCACGTTGTTTAAGTTTTCTTGACTCATAGCTTATTGCATAATACTCTTGCAATAGCACGCCACCTAACCCTTCTAAGAAGGCATCTGTACATACAACGAATTCCTTGTACATATCCTCTATTCTTAGTATAGGTGCGGTGGTCAGTAAGTGTTTAAGCTTTTCAAAGATTTCTTGACATTTATTAAACCATATGAATTTAGTTCCTTTATTTTGAAGTGAAGTTATCGGGTAAGAAATCCCGGAGAACCCCTCAATGAACCTACGGTAGTAACCCGTGATCCCCATAAAGGATCGAATCATGGTTACATCCTTATGAACTGGCCAATCAATTATTGCCTTGATTTTATCTGGGTCTACCGAAATGTCTTCCTTAGATATTACATGACCTAGGTATTGAATTTTATCTTGAAATAAATCACATTTAATAAAATTCACATACATTTTATGTTCTCCTAGGGTTTGTAAGACTAAATTTAAGTGTTCTTTATGTTCTTCATTTTTAGAATATATTAAGATGTCATTAATAATCACTGTTACAAAATTATCTAAGTATTTATGGAGGACGTTGTTCAATAAACACATGAACGTGGCCGGAGCATTAGTCAATCCAAATGGTACAACCAAGAAATCGTAATTCTTGTACCTTGTTCTAAATGTCGTTTTATGAAAATCCTCATCCTTAATTCTTACTTGATGGTACCCAGACCTCAAGTCAATTTTAGAGAATATCGTTGTTCCCCGTACTTGATCAAACATGTCATCGATGTGGGGGAGAGGGTATCTATTATTAATTGTCATCTTATTTAATTGTCTATAATCAATGCAAATCCTTAGTGTGTCGTATTTCTTTTTAACAAACAAAACAGGTGCTCTCCATGGAGACACACTCATTCTTATCTACTCCTAATATCTATTAATTCTTGCAATTGTAATTTTAATTCTATCAACTCAGGTGTGTTCATTCGATAAGTATCTTTTGAGGTAGGTACCGCTCCTAGTACCAACTCAATGGTAAAGTCAATATCCCTCCTTGGAGGCAGGCTTCAAATTTAAAGCCTTCGGGGCCCTTCAAAGGCCATTTTACACATCATAGAAGACCACCTCAAATTTTACCATGCAAAAAAAAATTAATTTCATGTTTAGCCCTTCAATAATTAAATTAACCACTACTGTTTAAAATTGCAACAGAAGGGAAGCTTCAAATTTCACCCATCGACAGTTTTCAGTGGGAAATTGGGAATAAGGCTACTAGCTAGGTCACTTGTTAGTGGGACTTGGTACTCAGTTACTCTCCAATCTCCATGTGTATGATCATTGATGGAACATGCGCCATTGGGCATCTAATAATATCATTGACCAGTTTATGTGGATGGGATTACACTGTGCATCCCATGGCTTGAACGCTTCTAAGTTCTCGTGTTAGTGGCGAGCGCTTACATGTTTAACACATTTAATGGAAGCAACAAATTTATTAAATATGGTTGGTGGCTCATATGTGTTGCTGGCAGCGGGCTTACTAAGTTATCAGCTATCACATACCAATTCGTGACTTCTAACTCCGTGAGTTAATTGAGTATTCAATGTATAATATATTATGTTAATGTGCCCCAAATTTGGCATTTCGAACAAACTCCACAATCCAGAAACTTCTTGTAATGTTGTAGGATTCCGCTCCCGCCCATGGCCCCTACCCACGACCCTTTGTTTTCTTTGTTGTATCAAGTTAATCCTACCATCTACGGCTCCCAGCCTCACACCATATGTTTTCTTTGTTGTATAAAGTCAATCCTACGGCTCCCGAGTCCCACCTTGTGTTTTCTTTGTTGTATCAAGTCAATGCTCAAATTCCATGCTTCGATGGCTCTGACCATCAATATATAATATTGCAAGAATACAAACAAGCTTTTGCTTATACCCTTGCTCCATCGTGATCAAGCTACTTCCAAGTTCCACCTAACCTATCTCATCTAGTCCTCCAGGAGAGTTTGCAGATCGAAGCTGCCAATGTCGGCCTGCCATAAACATATATAAAGAAATTTGTTTTCTTTGAGGAGATCAACTTCAAGGCTAATTGGATTGCTGACATCCTATGAATTTACATGTATGTACATCATTTTATCCATTCATGATCCCATCAATTATTTAAAAACTTTTTAATTTGATTAAAATTTTGTAACTTCAAAGTTCAAACACAATATTATTATTTGATTGAAAATTTGTAACTTCGAATGGACCTTGAAGGATTCAAATTTGAAGCCTAGACCCAAGAGTGGGTTTGTCACAAATCTCCATTAGACGTTGTTCAAAATGACATCTATCGATTCCCAACCATAACAACAACAACAATTACTTCTTTCTTCATATGTTTAGTGTACATGCATATGATTCCATGTGCTCCTTTCCTTGCCCTATTTTCCATTATCGCCTGATCGAAGCTCTTGAGAATTTAGTCACCCTTTAACTTTCCTGAAATGGAGGGGACAAGGAAGACCATTGTTTTCACTCTGAAACCGAGTGCTTCCCCACACAGCTGCCACTGGCCACAGTTGCAGCCCTACGAGAAATAGGTGTGTGCACTATGTCCCCCATCTTTACCAAAAAGCATGGGGATTTGGGGAAGTTCCCACTCTGCCAACGTCCATGCATCTAGTTAATGAGTCAAATCAAGAATCGAGACTTTGTATCTAAAACTGTATTGTGTGAGCCATTTTCCCCAATTGCTCAGTCGTAGACTCAACACCTTCCTCTGGTACACGGTTTAAGATTCCTGAGATTTATTAATATGAAGACCATCAATGCTACTACACTTACAATCCCAACTAGCTATCGAAATTCAATATGATTAATAATATGCAACATGGTGAAGGACAATGCTGAAAGATGACAATTTTCTTAGAATTCCTAGTGCCCACTCCTGCGTTCGACTGTACGAATTGGGACAAAAATGTTTTTGCAATCTTGATTTTTAGAACAATAGTGCTAATTTACCTTTTGATTTTGTTTCCCTTATCGGTTGGTCTTGAATAGAAAAGGAACTTCAACCATCTATGCATCTCCTCTCTACTTAGTCTGCCTACGTTTTACTTATGCTTCACAACCCATCCTCTACTTCGTCATACCACAGAGTTAGTATGTATAACGAGATCTAGGGGGAGGGCTATAAGGAAGAAGTAGTGAGGGTCCTTAATCAACTATTGAGAACAAAAGCTTCCTGGAGTCAGATATTTCTCTTTGCTCAAACCATAACATAACATGTAACATTTAAGGAGCGCTTAAACTTATTCTATCCCAAGTACGTGTGGCATTCATAGTGTTGAATGAAAAAGTAGAACATATATTGTTGTCATTGGCATTCAATTTTGTTGTAGGGTACACAATTAGAGTGACAAAGAAACTTGCTATTGGTTTTCAATCCAATCCAACTTCTTTGTTGAATTGTTCTCTTTGATAGACTTGCGTGAAGGAGGATTATAAATGGCATAGGCAACACAGTTGTTTGATAGAGGTGCATGAAAGTGAATTATGGTCCTCAATTCAACGAAGTAAAAAAAAGTTACCATTCAGATTCTTTCCCTTCACCTTTTTTATTTCCTTTCTGCATACATCTCTATTGTTCACTAATCTAGCAACAGATACAGACCAGACTTAGCGTCCAATGTTTTTGGCTTCTAAAACAATTTCTTCCTTTTTTCGATTACATTATCATTTTTTTCCATTGTTAAGTAGGCTAGAATTTATCTTAGTTTTAAGAACCCTAGTGATTTACAAAGATTGAACTTTTCCAAGAATAAGCATCGCGTTGCTTTTAGAAGAGTTGAAGAACCCAATTCTTCATCGAGCTTGTATTGTTCGAGGCAGCCTAGGAACCCATTTTAAGAGGTATTAAATATTATTAAAATGGTTAAAATTTGGATTGGAATTGGGCTAGCAAGCTAACTGTAGCTTCATTGATGCAGAAAAAAGGATCTATAAAATTAGTTATGGCAATTCACATTGAACATCTGGAAAGTGGATTTTCTCTATGTCTCCTAAGTTATGTTTCACTAATAAATTCGTCATGTTCAGGCAGATCGTGAAAGAGTAAAATAGTATTAATTTTGGCTGTAAGGATGAAAGTTGGATTGGAATGGGGTTAGAAAGTTAACTATATTATCATAGTGGTTAAAAGTTTAAGATGCAAGAAATAAAGCCTCTCAACTTTACTACGTAAGTAAAAAATCAAATTTTGATGTACTAGTACATTTTCAAATGAAAAGAATGACTTATTTTTACATGTCAACATTGAAGGGTTCAATATCTCATAGCCCTTCAAAGTGAAATAGGACCCCACCCTTCAAATTTGATCCCTGAGATTCCCGCCCACGTATGAACCTACACTACCCCCGCATGTCACTTCAATGGGTGCCATATCTCCTATATACTTCTTAGTCGGATGTTATTTCTTGCATCTTAAACTTTTAACTAGTATAATAATATAGTTAACTACGTAAGTAAAAAATCAAATTTTGATGTACTAGTACATTTTCAAATGAAAAGAATGACTTATTTTTACATGTCAGCATTGACGGGTTGAATATCTCATAGCCCTTCAAAGTGAAATAGGACCCACCCTTCAAATTTGATCCCTGCTTGGAGGTAGTCTAGGTATCTCTTCTGGAAAAAACATATTTAAATTCGTTTAAAAGAGGAAAATCCTCTAAATAAGCTTTTGGTTTATCATCATTCGCTTCAATTTGTACAACAAATAACCTACATCCTTTCCTAGCACACTTTTTCAATTGTAAAGCAAATGTTTTCCTAGTAAGAGTCCTTTTTAGAATCCCTCTAACCATTTTACTTTCACCATTATCATCAATACAATTAAAAAAATTTCAAATTAAGCAATTCAACACAACTCTATGTTTTTCTAGCCAATCCATGCCAATTAATACATCATAAGATCCTAATGGAAAAACATTCAAATCTACTTTTGTAATCAAATTTTGCATATGAACTTCACAACTAGAAATAAAGCTGATCACTTTTCTTTTTTCCCCTGTGGCTAATTGCACTAACCATGACTTTTCAAAATCATATTTGTTTGTTTTACATAAATATACCAGCTTAGGAGAAATATAACTTAAAGTAGATCCATAATCAATTAATATAGAAATAGGTTTGTCAAAGATCTTACCATCTACCTCGATCATTGAAGGTTGATAATCCACTTGATGATTGTCCAAGGAGGCACTAATCTGCGGTATAATCCTTCTTATGAGGAAAATCTAGATAGAAATGACTTTCCCCATAGCCCCAACACTGCAAAGTTTCTCTTTTTATTTCTTCTTTCTTTTTATTAAAGAGATTATCTTTATACTCAACAGTTCTCATTGGTTGTTTATAATCAGTTCTTATTGTTTGTTGTTTATCTTTAAAAGTATTTTTCTGGAAACTCTTATGTTTATTGAAAGGTTTGAATTCTCTTCTCTTAAAATTAATTCCATCTCTTTTCTTGAAGTTATAAGTATTTTCATTCTTACTCCTAGATTGATCATATGTTAGTTTGGCCTTCCTCATTGCTTCATACAAAGTTTTTGGTTCATCAAACTCTAATTTGTCTTTATAAAAGTTAGCTAAGCAACCTAGAAATCTCTGAATTTTAGGTTTTTCTTCGTTTAGGTAAGGCACAAATCTTAACAAGGATAAAAATTTAGTACAGAATTGATGCATAGGAATTGATCCCAGTCTTAGCTCATAAAAATCCTTTGCTTTCCCCTCGTAGTAATATTCTGAGAGGTATTCCCTTTTAAATTATTTTTTAAACCACTTCCAACTTACTTTTCTATCATTGATTTTTTTTGCTCTTTTTAAGTCCTGCCACCAAATCTCATCCTTTCGGACTAGATTGAAGATGGCCTTTTTTCCCTTCATAGAGTTGGAATAATTGTACATAGTAAAGTAATTCTTCATTTCAGAGATCCAAGCCTAAACTTCTTCTCCATTTTTTACTTCGTCGCCAAAGGTAGGAGAATTTATTTTTTAAAATTATCATGTTAGCTCATCTCTATATTTTATTTTCTTCCTACGTCTTCCCTCATAGCTATCACTAGAATCTTCTGATTCACTAGATATAGGGATTTCGTTAGAAGAATGGAAGATAGAGGATGAATTTTCTTGTTTACGTTTCTTTTTATTCTTATCATTAGTTATCTCATTCAGTTTAGACAGTAAGTATTCATTTAAGTCTTCCTGGGTTCTCAGTACCCTTTCATGTTCAGTCTTAAAGTTCATCAACTCGACTTGTAAATCTCTTATTGTTTGTAAAATTTCATTATTTACATTATTATTCTCATCGTTAAGTTCAACCCAAACAGATGGGGTAGGGGATCGTCTTCCGACCATTTCTTCCCGCGGTTTAGTAAACAAAAATTCTTATACGAACGAAAGAAGAACAAAATATAAAAAACATTAGTTTTATCATAACATCATTGGAAACCATAAGGCCAAGTGTCATAATCTAAGCTTTGATACTACCTATAACAATCCCAAATACTAAACTTTTGGAAAAATTTAAAAAAAAAATATTATACTTAATGAAACTAGTATTTTGCATAAATACTTAACATTTTGAATACTTCAACACTTCTTTCTTCAACAAATAAATCTTCAAATATACAGTTTCATAAACCCATATATGCATAATATTGTCTATATGGAGTATATGATCCTACCATGAGTTGCAAAATTCCCTTGCTTGTACATACGATTTACATGATTTTTAATTGCACATTATTGAAATTATATATTTACATGTTTTCTACTATGATCATATAATGATGAACCAGTTTTATTATTATATCTTAAAAGATCTTAATATATATTTTTCATCCAATGTATATAAATATACACATGACACCCCATACAAATCAAGAAATCATTGGTATATATATATATATATATATATATATATATATATATATATATATATATATATATATATATATATATATATCATGCTCTCACTTCTCACTAATCTAATTAGTATTATTCATTTATTCATCGTAATACAGTGCTCTGATATATATATATATATATATATATATATATATATATATCCTTATTTTTATTCACATATAAAAACACTTTCACTTTTCTAACCATAAGTATTATATGGGATCAACTCAGTCAAGACGTTGAGCGAATAGAAGATAAAATCGACTTGGATCATGGTACTTGCCTATAAAATTTGACATAGTAATTATCTCGGATCTCTTATCTAGAAGTGATATTGGGTATCAATTAAGTACTAAATCCTAAAAACAACTCATCGCTTGTGTTGTTAATGCGTAGAGGAAAAATTGAAGGAACCCTAAGGCCTTGGAGGCAGAGTTAACCTCCAAATTGGGATTTTTAATTAACTAGATAACGGTAGTCTTACATGAGTAGACAACAATCCGTCCCTCGACAGAGATAGGTAAGGAAAACCAGCTACCCAAACCGAGACACAAATGAAGCATCACGGAAGACAACAAACAGTTAAGTCTAACCGAAGGAAAAACAACTCGGTTTACACAACCGACTAGACCCAAACTTCTCTACTAGTTCAAATTTTAAAGCTATGCGGGTAACGTTCCCATACTCCTCCATAATGACAAGTTTTTTTCTTTCCCACGCGAGTCACAAAGGGGCAAATGAACTCTAAAGTCATTCAAATCGAATGCAACAATTTTATATACAGAGATCCACGATTTCGATTCCTACACGATTCGAATTCCAAACTATTTTTGAATATATGAAAAACAATTTACACATAGTTTATATAGAGATCCACGATTTCGATTCCTACAACATTCAAATTCCAAAATCTATAATATAAATTGATATTTATATCATAAATCCTGTGAAACTATTATATAAAAACAAAGAAGTAAAACTGGATATAATTCTGCCACAGCTCTCCATATGTTTAAAAGGAAAATTAAATATTTTGAGGAGAAAAAGATGGATTTTGGTCTTTTTGGTGACCTTTTGAAGGTTTTAGAGGCTAAAATGGTAGGAAGAGTGGACAAATGGGTCATGTGAATAGGGAAATGAGCTAGTGAGCACTTTTTGGGTGTTAACACCATCAGTTTGGGTTCATCACTTCGGTAATTGAATTACACTCACATTTAGTAAGATATTTATGTTTAGCAATAATAATATAAAATAAAAATAACTAACCATTATGGAAAACTTCTAAAAGTTTTTATGACTTTCAAAACTAAGATCTTTGAGGTGGTTAATAAGTGTTAAAAAATCTTCAAAACAATATTTTATATAATGTTGTGAAACTTGCATAATCTTATTCAAAATCTAAACTGAAATACAGATAGAGCATAATTCCTCTGACAGATACAGACTCAAGATTTATACTTAAGGAAGTATCAGGTTTCTAGAGTGATATGATACCACAAGGGCCAGCCACTGAGCATACTCTTGTTATTCATTTTCCTAACATACGCTAGACTTAAGGAGAGACAAGGTTTTTGTTGCAATCTAATACGACAAAGGCTAGTTGCAGAGCATACACCTTTTCTCAGACTCAGACACAAAGCAGAGAGAGACAAAAATCAAAGGCCTCAAATGGTTCTCTACCTAAAACTTAGAGAGGATAGGCCCACTCTCTTAGCCGAATGGAATCTTATTATGACAATCTGAATGGACAGGCCCCATTCATAGCCAAATACTTTTGAGATATTTACAACTCATCGGAGTATGGGGGACCATATAATTCTCAAAAGACATTGGATTCAGTATCCCATGCCTTAGAATAAACAGACCTCGGGACCACGTGTCTATTCTGATGCATGTGGACTTCTATGCGCATTTTGACAAGTCATTGTTCTTTCTTTTGAATGTAGTACTCAAGGATTTGATCCTCAATAATATTTGTCTGCAAAAAATATTTGACTTGTTCGAGAGATTCTCCAGCGTCCTGTTTCAGATTATAAATAACAACTAGTTCTAATGTTGTTAGGTTGATTCCGAATGACTACCACCATTCTCTCATTGAATCAGGGCTGTAGAATGGAGGATCCTCATGGATATGTGTACTTTTATGTCCAAATTTTAGCATGGTATAATATGTTCTGTCTGTATTTTCTTTTCTCAAGAAATCCCACCATAATTTTTTATATTTTTCATAAGTGTGGGTAGTACTTGGAAACCGGAGACTAGCATCTTGATGTGGCCATGCTTTCAAAGAACATATCCGGTTAATACATTAGTATTGATGGTCTAGTTGTAGCCTGGGGTGATGTAGAGAGACCTCTATCATGATTAAGTTAAGATCATGGTAGATGTGTGTTAACCAATTGCTTGCATCAGCTACTTTTCTCAGGGAGTTGTTGTAAATCATCTCTGGTACAATACTGGATCCCATAGGCATTCTTCTAAGTTTTGGAACTAGTCTAATAAAATCATCAAATCCCTGTAAGTTAGAATCTAATACTTCAGTATGTCTCAACTCCCACCTAGGTTTCCATGTTTGCATATAATCCAACCAACTCATATTATCATTAATAGTATAGATATGATGTTTTCCTCCATTCCAAGCATATATTTCCATGTTTACTTGTGGGTTATGGGCCCACTGGATTCTGCTTCGACCTTCTACGCTCGCTTGCTTGGGGCTTGCTTGCTCCAGGCTCGCTTGTTTCAGGCTTGCTTGCTTTCAGGCTCACATGTTAAAAATTAACAGCATACTTCTGTGTCAAATATTCTCTTGTTAACAATTTGATTACTTAAGTCTTACCAACACATATTTGATTACCTGGGTGTAGATGTTTCCTGTAATATACTCAGAAGAGTTACTTTCAGAAATTATTGTGCCTCTTAGAGGCTAGTCAACTCTAGGAATCAAGTGACCCTATTATAGGGTTAGTACAAACCAGAGAGAGAGAGATGACTGGTCTATGGTACAGTCAATCAAGGAAAGTCAATGATAGTCAAAAGGCTCAGTAAAATCACAATAAAGATGAACGGCAACCAGCAGACTGAGGCCAAAGAGACTCACGGCCTCCAGTAAGGTACAAGGACCAACCAAAGGGTACAAAGGCCAACCTGTAAGGTACAAGTCTAAAAGAAAAGAGTGGGCATAAAGAATCATAACCCTTGGGATTAAGGGGGTGTACTACCTCAAATGTGGACAAACTACCATAGTTATACCCATAATACCAAAAACATAAAAGGTGGTACAAATCGAAAGATAACTCAAGATGAGTAAAAGACCCAAAAGGTAAGAGGAAAGGTACCACAAAAAATGAAAGGACAAGGTACCACAAGACCAATAAACAACAGGGTGTAAGGACCAAAAGTAAATCAACCATTGTGGGGAAGGTACAAATAATTTCAAATATATATTGCAATAGCTCCTTGTAACTACCTGTTATTTGACATGCCAAAGAGATGGAAGGTCAAATAATGTTAAATATATGCAATAGCTCCTTGTAACTACCTCTTGTAATTCAAATAGGACCTCTGAAAGGTATGATAGCAAGCAATCTTCCTGACTAAGGTCTGGAGGGTGGTACGAAGTGGGTATAAAGACTCATAACAATTTGGACAAAGGGGGTGTACCTCAAATGTGGACAAACTACCATAGTACCCACAAGACCAAAAACATAAAAGGTGGTACAAATCAAAAGATAACCCAAGATGAGTAAAAGACCCAAAAGGTAAAAGGAAAGGTACCACAAAAATATTATCAACAAAATGAAACGACCATAAGACAATCAACCAAGGTGGGGTACAACCAATCATCTCTCTCTCAAATGTACCATTGTTCCATATAACCTGAAATTCCATCATCACAGTAAAAGGAAAAGTACACACGTATGATGTGATCACATGGTCCTCTAGACCACTCCTAAGGTCAAGTGTTAGTGGCTCCATTAAGGGGTGTCTAGTCCCTTGAGAAGACCATCTAACTCAACCATATCGAAGACCTAGGAGAAGAGGACATCACACATCATCAGATAATTGGTAACTGATTGTGTAAGAACTCAAAAACCCTAAAGCAACCGAGCGTGCAAAAGGGGAGCTAGGAAAATACAAGGCTCGTAGGACAAAAAAGAAAGCTCAAAAAACTGTACTGGGACCAGTGTCACAGTAAGCGAGCTGAAACAAAAGTGGTCAGAATGCCAACAAGCAACACTAAAAGGAAAAAGACCCTCTAAAAATGTGAAATAGCAAGCAAACTTCCTAACTAGGAGCTGGAGACCTCGACGAATCATATCCTTTGCAACGTGATGAAATCCAAGTCGAACAATATGAAATGAGAGACCGAAGTGGAAGGATATCCCTCTATCGAAAGGGATCATGGGTAAAAGAGACCTAGAATAAAAGTTACTAGGCTACCTCGTTCATGACACATCAGAGAAGGTTCACAGGCACTTCTGTCTTTGAGTCCCTATATCACATATACAGTAGAGTACAGGGAAGACAACGGATAGATATCCTTAGGATCTAAGTGGAGTGCGGCATTCCGCAAAGTCCATTTGGAACCCGTCCTCGCGGCTTACCCCCGAAAAAATGAGAGGCCCCTCCACAAACTGGTCGATGACCGTGTCATTAAATACTAGAGTATTTTAGTACCCTAGAGGACAACAACTATGTCTCAGATGAAAATGACAAGGGGGAATTATTTCAATGCCTATCCCCGGTGTCCTACCTAACTACCAAATTATTTTTATCCTCAAGCGAGGTTAAAGTGTGTTGAATTAGCGAGTTAAATTTTAATGGTTGTATTACTTAGTTGGGTGAGGGAAGTGCCACTCGTGGTGTGATGACTGACTCTAACCATGCAAATGCATATGAATCAAATAATCCTTTCCTTTAAATGAATGCTAGCTAAGGTAAGGAGAGAGTTCTTTCAAACTATAACTACTTTTTCAAATTAAATGAATCCAACAATAACTTTCTTCTACTTCTACTAGAAATACTTCTAATGGAAAAAATGTTTTGATGTGGAAATACATTCATCCGCTATCAATGGTGGATTGGATCAAATTGCCAAATAATTTTTTTTCTAACACATCCATTGTTTAGAAATATTTAGTCCACCCTTTCCCATTGGTTGGGAACCAAATAACCACTTGGAAGGTAGGAAATGGAAGGAGCACTAGACTTGGGGTTTACCCTTGGATTAGAGATGGCGTTTCATTTAGGAAAATTCCAATATTACATCTCTAGTAAATGTAAGTTTTGTGGATGGTAATCTTTCATGGGGAGGAGGTTACATGTTTGTTGAAGATTTGGGTTTCAAATATTTATAAGGTAAGGACTGAAATAGTTTTGTGCAAGAACTGATTGTGAAAATCCTCACAGCAGATCTAAGAGCTGATGTATACCTCACAAGAAAGATTATGATTAAGCGGGAAGATAGAAGAAGAGTGGTCAATGCAGTGTAAATGAGCAACAGAATAATAATATAGTAGAACTCAGATAGAAGCAAAATAACTTCACACACACTAATTCATTAATCACAAATGGACAAATAAATAATAAAATGCATGAGGATTCGAATGCCAAGGTGGCAATTTGAATTAGCCTTCATGGAGAGATCAAAAGATCACTGGAGTGTCATCGGAGCACAACTGGAAGTCTTCATCATTATCAGTGGAGTCATCAATGCTCAAGTAACTGTCAACCATCAGTCAAACTGAGTCTAAATAAGTGTGGTAGGTGTAACTGAGTGTAACTGGCACTAATTGAATGAAGGAGGCTCAGTGGAGGGCGCATGAGGAGCTAACTGGAGTCAGAATGGAAAGTCTAGTCTCACTGGAAGTCTATCGAAGTGATACAGTCAATTGAGAGTTAGTCTAGCCTTAAATCAAGGAAAGAACTGAAGATATTGAAGTACAACTGAATGGTAGGTGAAAGAGGGTGCATGAGATGCATGTAACTGCATGCAAGGTGCACTAAGCACTAGGAGGGCTAAAACTGATCAGTGAGAAGCTCCTGGGGATAGCTAACTGAGGGCTAGGTGCTGGGACCGATGACTGGGATGCATGCATGCAGAAATGCATGCAAGACTGAAAATGCAAATAATGAAAATGCTGGTAGGACTAGGGTGGAGTATAGGAATATCCTAACACTGATAACTAGTAATATTTATGAAAAGAGGAAGAGGACACTCTACTGTGGGAAACAAATCCTCAACGGGATTCTATACTACAAGGATCATATATGAAGCTATGTTTTCATGTGTTCAAGTACAATGAAACCAATATTTTGGTAATTAAAGGTTTGGAATACTATGGCTCCTTTAAAAAAAATCTCTTTGGATGGCTATACCAAACAAGGTGTTAACATGAGACAACCTTCTAAAAATATATTTTGAGGGTTGGGATGGTGTCCTTTGTGCATAAATTCATTTGAATATTTTTTCATATGTTGGTTGGTTTCCCTTTTTCTAAGGAAGTTTGGCTTGTGGCTAGAAGACTTACTATAGGAGTATGTCATTGGAGTAGAGTTTCATTGGAGGAGGCAACCAAATATTGGTGGGATGAAGGTCTTTTAGCTAAATTTGAAGCTCTTCCTTCGGTTTATTTCTAGTCATTATGGAGAGCAAGGAACACGATTTTATTTGATGGAGGGATTTCCAATCCACTATAGGTATTCCATAGGATCCAATATGCTTTTGATTGAATTTGAAAGGAGGTATTGTTTAAATTTTCAAGGCAATTTGGTGCTATACACATTGACACAAAATAACCTTGGTGTTTTTGTAATCATGCATCTGAGGGAAATTCGAATATATGTGGAGGGAGAGTGGTTAAAGTTTTTATGAAAATTGCATTTCTTCTCCTTTACTTTCATTTTCAGGTATGGAAGCAATGATATGGTATAGGTGAAGGCCATACTTATTTTGGTTGGATACGGATTAGTAGTGGAAAGGGGACTTATTGAGTTACATTTTCGAGTACTCAAAATTGGTTGTGGATTAGATCATTGATCAAAAGAGGAATCTAAAATTGGCTTTGGAGCATCTCATCATGAATACTAAGAAGGGACTATATAGATTGGTGATCATCACTTGCAAGAATATATTCATATAGTTAAATGTTCTTGTTTATAGGTTGTTGAAGAAGGTGGTGAATCCTAAAGTAATATTACTTGAGATTAAGAAGTCAAAGGAAAATTTTCTTACTGTCCCTCCTCCTAGAATTTTAATTTTCCTAGATTATGTTAGTCTCTATCTTAATGCCAGGACATGTATGGTCATGATTTTTTTGTTGGTTCATGGCCATTCATCATCAATGTGGAGAAGAAATATACTACATGTGGGAGTGAGGGTCTCAATTAAATGTGTGGGATTGAGGGTTAATAAAAAAATGTCTGGGGTTGAGGGTTTGAATGAAAATATGTCAAGAGAAGGGTCAAATGAACCCTTCCTATCCATAATGATAAGCTATGCTTTTATTAAACACACAGTTCCACAGAATATTGAACTAGGGTGGATTGACCCTTCAACAATACAACAATTTTGTTCAGTACTTTGAAGACCATATTGCCTTGTTTTGTTTACTATGACAACATCATGAGTAGTGTATCATATGAAGGCATTATAGGCAAGAACAAAGACTAAAATTTTTATGCTGAGGACAAAGCATCTTGAAGGAAGAGGCAATGTAATGAACATAAAAAATTATAATAATATTAATAATCATTAATAGAAGTTAAAACTAAATGACAACCTAATTTAGGGACACAACTGTTCACAAGAAACCAACTGTATGGATGTTGATTCAATTTGTGTCTTTAAACTCTGCATTGGACAAAGCGGATAATCACGCCAATACTTTCAAGCTACAACATACAAGCGTCGGTGCAACAACCCATATGATATATTAAATACTATACCAACACTACATCAAATGAATTAGCAGTTGTATGGAAGCAATGATATGGTATAGGTGAAGGCCATACTTATTTTGGTTGGATATAGATTAGTAGTGGAAAGGGGACTTATTGAGTTACATTTTCGAGGACTCAAAATTGGTTGTGGATTGGATCATTGATCAAAAGAGGAATCTGAAATTGGGTTTGGAGCATCTCATCATGAAGACTAAGAAGGGACTATATATATTGGTGATCATCACTTGAAAGAATATATTCATATAGTTAAATGTTCTTGTTTATAGGTTGTTGAAGAAGGTGGTGAATCCTAAAGTAATCTTACTTGAGATTACGAAGTCAAGGGAAAATTTTCTTACTGTCCCTCCTCCTAGAATTTTAATTTTCCTAGATTATGTTAGTCTCTATGTTAATGCCAGGACATGTATGGTCGTGATTTTGTTGTTGGTTCATGGCCATTCATCATCAAGATGGAGAAGAAATATACTACATGTGGGAGTGAGGGTCTCAATTAAATGTGTGGGAGTGAGGGTCTCAATTAAATGTGTGGGATTGAGGGTTAATAAAAATATGTCTGGTGTTGAGGGTTTGAATGAAAATATGTCAAGAGAAGGGTCGAATTAACCCTTCCTATCCCTAATGATAAGCTATGCTTTTATTAAACACACAGTTCCACAGAATATTGAACTAGGGTGGATTGACCCTTCAACAATACAACAATTTTTTTCAGTACTTTGAAGACCGTATTGCCTTGTTTTGTTTACTATGACAACATCATGAGCAATGTATCATATGAAGGCATTACAGGCAAGAACAAAGACTAAATTTTTTATGCTGAGGACAAAGCATCTTGAAGGAAGAGGCAATGCAATGAACATAAAAAATAATAATAATAATAGAAGTTAAAAGTAAATGACAACCTAATTTAGGGACACAACTATTCACAAGAAACCAACTGTACGGATGTTGATTCAAATGGTGTCTTCAAACTCTGCATTGGACATAGTGGATAATCACACCAATACTTTCAATCTACAACATACAAGCGTCGGTGCAACAACCCATATGATATATTAAATAATATACCAACACTACATCAAATGAATTAGCAGTTGTTTAATGTATCCCATTAGTCTGAAATGGTCCTGACACTTATGATTTCATGAATCTGATGAAAGAACAACTATGTTAATGTTCTATGAAATGAAAAACATAAAAAAGAGCCTTCTCATCAACCCATTGGAACAGAACACAGAAATCAACTACCAAATGTTTGGAGGAAGGCTATATTATGCCATCTATTGTTTAATACAACAATTCAATTGCTAGATACAAACACCCACTTAATGAATAGAACAAGAGAGTACAGACATGGCCTACCAAGACAATATACGGCCTTTACGATGGTGTATATGGCCTGTCCAGGGTGTGTATGACCTCCAAACTCTATGAATTGCTTCATATAGTCTCCAAAATTTATGAATTGTTGTGTATAGGCTTACTTCAATTGAATTTCTTGGCAGTTGGGTTTTCAAATATTTGGTGAATTCAAATAGGGATTAACCATCACACCGAGCATATTGTTGATGCATATGTGGATTATATGGCATTGGGAATTGAATTCTTCACCACAACAAATAGTCATTGATTGGGATGGGTAAGGGATTTATTGTTGGATGGTGACTGTGGTGACCCTTGGGAAAACCCTTCAATTGCAACAGAGGTTCATGCTGGTGTCTTTAAGCACATAGAAACGCATAAGGGCCAGATTTTTGTTTACACTTTCGATTTCGACCATCGGCCCTGACTGAAAGGAATAACCCCTCCAAGGATACCAAAAACAATGCAGCTAAACCTGCGGCCAATACCCGCATCTCCCCTCACGTTTATAGCTTGTAAATTCCATAGGCAATTTTTATTTACAATGAAATTGAAGGTTCGAGCAAAATAGGGATTCGATTTTCTCAACGATTTAGGGGAATTGTCTCCCTTGCTTGGCAAATGCGGCCTCCTTTGTGACCTCTGGATTGCAACCTCTACGACCTCCGGACTGCAACCTCTATGACAGGTAGATGTTGATCCCCAAGCTGAACTGGTTCGAAATAGAAGGCTACTAGGGCTCTCTCTCTCACTCTCTCTCTCTCTCTTCGTGCGTGTAGGAAGTAGTAAGGTTAGTTTTTTGTTTTTATTTTCATATATATATATATATATTACCATAAATAATTAAATAAATAAAATATTAAAAAAATAATAAATAAAATATATATTCATAAATAAATGAATAAATAACATATTAAAAATAATAATACATAAAACAATTTATATATATATATATATATAATTAATTAATTTTTACATATATACATATCGAAATATATATATATATATATAATTAAAAATAAGATCTAATTTGAAAACTTTTGATTAAAAAATAACATATTAAAAATGCATTGATGATGTGAGCGTTGGTGACGCTAACGACATCGATGCCAATGACAATCATCTGCATCACCATCACCACAATCCTGATCATCATCATCAACATCATCATCATCAAGAACATCAACGTCATCATAATTTTTTTCGCTGTCATCATCATCATCATAAACAACACCATCATGATCATCATCACCATCATCATCATCATCATCATTAGTGACAATGATGATGATGATGTTGAAAAAGAAATCATCCTCTTCATCATAGTCATCACGACCATTTGACCCTCGAAACACTTTCCATTAAGTTCGTATCCCTAAATA
>BSBM01000737.1:5810000-5951754 GCA_027924585.1 Larix kaempferi
ATTCCAAAAAGTTGTGTAGGTAGCTCTAATATTGCTTTATGACATTCAGATTTATGTTTTCCCAGAATTCCACTGCGACTAACGCATCATGAGTGGCCAACATTAGCTTGCACCATCCCAGTTGTGTAATTCTATGGTGCATTACTTTTGTAATTATTGATTTGAAAATTTGTGTTATTGAAATTTTGCTTAGTATTTCCAGAATTCTGATTAAAAACTTTCTTTTGTGTTCAAAATTATTAGATTTGTTATTCCTCTAGGAAGATATACTTTCTCTTTTTCTGTTTTGTTCAAAAAAAAGGTTGGCCTTTCTCATGGCTTATTCAAGAGTTGAAGGGTTGTCATACTCAATTCTGTCCTTTATGTTGAAGGGTAGACAACTCAGCAACCTTTGTACTTTAGGTTTTTCTTTCACTCTATAAGGTACATACCTTAACAGACTTAGAAATTTACTACTTAACTCTTTCATACTCATAGAACCCAATTTTAAATCATAAAATTCTTTTGCTTTCTCTTCGTAGTATTATTCCGATATAAAATTTCTGTTAAAATATTTATTAAATGCACTCCAAGTTATGTTCTTTTCTTTAATACCATTTACTCTCTTAATATCCTGCCACCAAATGTTTGCTTTCCCAATCAGATTGTATATAGCCATCTTAGCTTTTAACTCATCTAAGTAATCATATATTTGGAAATATTTCTTCATGCTGGACAACCATGCTTCGGCTGCCTCACCCTTTTCATTTTCACCATTAAAGGTTGGGGGTTTTATCTTCTTAAATTCCCCTGAAATATGTTCATAAGGTTTGTACTTTCTTTTCTTAGGATTGCAGTCACTGTCACTGTTGTCTCGATCATCCATATGGTTTCTTCTATAATTTTTATCATTAGATTCTAAAGAAGCATCACTATCATTTTTATGATATTTTACTTTCTTACCTCTATGTTGGTAGGACATAGTTCTAGACTTAGATTTTACTTTCGTTCTCTTCTTTAACAGTTTTTATCTCGTTCTTTAAACCTTTAACATTACATAAAAGTTATGATGATTGATCATTTAATTCTACATAAATTTCTTCGTTAACTTGTTCATGTTCATTATTATTACGTTCATTATGATGAAATCTTTCCTCTGCAGATTCTTCTGGTACTTGCATACGTAGAAATTAAATATAAAAAATTTTCTGTACAGAAACAAATTAAAACAAGGTTAGTGAACTATATTTTTCTGTTTTCATTTTATGTTGTGCGCATTGAGCCCATTTCAGGCTTAGAGTTTGAACTCATGCTCTGATACCACATGTAACATCCCAAAAATTAGTAAAAAATTTAAAATTTTTCTAAGCGGTCTAATTGCCAATAATGCTATGCGGAAGTATAAAGTTTCAGCAATTATGTTTACTGTTTAAATAAAAGGGACATTTAAACTCTTTATAAAATTTCATTAATTATTTAATTGTCTAAAAGACAATTAATAGACAATGTCGTAACATTTGAGTATATAATCGACATTAAGAAACTATCATAACACATTTGGTTCAATATATACTCTACATTTGAAAAGTGTAATACTGCCTATTTTATTGTCATAAACTTTCTTGCTCTTTTCAATTTCAGTGTCGACAATTATAACCCTTAAACATTTTAATTGTCTTGTCGACAACTAAATAGATGAGCGCTCCTATGTGCGAATTTAATATCGTAATACTTTCTTAAAGTCTTCACATATATGTCCAAAGGACCATGTTTTGGCGATGCTATAACTATATTTATAAAAGTATCGTCTTTTAATTATTAGTGTGAGATAGTAGGGTTATGAGCCTACAAGTAGTCACGATCACACTACGATTCAGATGTATCCTTATTATGGTTCCTGTAGTTGATACTTATGATGATGTTTATATATATATATTGATAACCTCTTATTATTATTTCCTATCGTAAGTGTTTGATAATTATCTTACCATAATGGCATGTAAATCCTAGGAAGGTAGGATGTATATAACTTAAATTGTTGACATGTGAATACTGGCATTCACCTAAGACTTACTTAGCTTACGCTAAAGCATCAAGTCCTAATTTGTACAGATTATAGGATTTGCTCCTAATTAGTAAAGGTGTTATTAATTCAGTCTTTCAATTTTCCTAATGAGGCCATTATACCATATGATATTGGGTTATGGTTTGACAATGTAATAGGGTTGAAGGTGGATACTTTACAAGGTCCTATACTATGTGATAGAGGTGGCGCATAACGAAACTAATGGTTATGAGGGTAATGAACTCCTTGGTGCACCTACCATGGTTATGCCAAAGTGGTGGAACATAAAATTGAACTTGAAACTATAGGCTAAGCGAAGGTGGTGATTCGTGTTTCAACCAAAGTCATGGATATGAATTAAAACGAGCGCATTGTAACAAAACTATAGACTGGGGATTTTACATTCGAGTTGGTAGATGACTAGACCAAACTTTAATGCAATCATGTGAAGACAGTAAGTGCTTCCTCAAGTACCTAAATGTTAACGCTAGAATTCAGGGTTTGGTGTTTTCGTTGTTGTTTGCTCCTCTTATGCGTTGTGATGGCGAGCTAGGCACCACTCGGCTGCCATGGTTGTGTTGGGCACCACTAGCTATGGAAATTGTAACTGCAAGAGTGCCAGTAGTGGGTCTTAATGGTATTCCTTAACATAAGTTTGAGTTTCTTTGCTTCTTGGTTCACCTTGGATCGGGTTCGAGTCTTGCAAGGTAACGATATCGAAAACCCTGAACCTTTAAATGTTTACAGTTGTAATTTGGTTTGAAAACTACAATGTTTATCTTTTTAATCTGTTTTTTATTGAAATTCTAGGTATAGGTTTCGATCCTCAGTAATAGAATTAAGAGGAAAGAGCTATTTATAGTTTTGGGAGCCTACGGTAAGTCTCGGGCTCACCCAGATATTTCCTCTGTCAATGCTTTAAGGGGGTTGTTGTTGTTTCATAGCTCTTCCAGCATTTATTTGGTGACTATGACGCAATGTAGAATGGCATTGTGATTGTAGATGGGTTCTTGGCAACGATCTTGAGATTTCGTTTACGGTTTGAAGTTAGGGTATTGTAAAATGGAGAACCCTTGGTTTAGTTAAGCACCTTGTCTGCGATTGTATTGTTCCTTTATAACTATGATGGTTCACTTTGTTCCTCAAAATTTTTTTTCTATGTCGAAAATGTTGCAAGCTTAGCTATCAAATATGTAAATTTTATTACAGTATTAAAGTTGTTTCTTTTAGGGAATGAACCCTAAACTCGATACTGTATTTATGATGATCCCGTGTAAAAATGTTATCATATTCTGTATTAAAATATTTTGTTTGGGATCGAACCTGAACTCATAATTTTTGCTTGTAAAATGATTGTGTTAAGTGGTTTCAAAGTTGAATTAAGATCTGTCATTGAGTTAGTTATCTCTTTGAAAAATTTATGTCATGAAACCTGCCTGGGCATGCCTCTTATAGAGGTTCGAACCTAAGGCATTCTATTTGACTTGTGTAATAAATAATAGAACTTCGATCGAAAATAATACCTTCGAGAACTAGGAAGGTTATGTGTTTGATTAATGCTTTAATATTATGTAATTGTATATTTTATGGAGACTAGGGTCGATTGAATTTTAATTTACAAGGCGTAAGTCAGTTCACAATGAACCTTTGTGTAAGTCCTCCAGTCTCAAATCTGAGACTCAGAATGCTCTTTTAGGGTTATAATGTTTTGTGTTTTTAAATACGATTCTGATAAGCATTAAAGCTAGGCTAACTCTATAGCTCGAGAGCTCCCTCTGAGGCTCGAACCCTAAGTTACTGTTATAGTATCCTAAAATAAAATGTGAACTGTTTCTGATAAAGGTTTAAGAGTACTATTTGTTGATTTCGTCTGGCTTTAAACTAATTAGGTACAATCATTTAATAATTTCCTTCCTGTTGGTTAAAAAGTATTTGTAAGGGTATAGGAACCCTCTCTATAAAAACAGTTGTTGGGGACAAAACCCTGGGTTGTATAACCCGTTTTCTTTGGACTCATAATGAGTCATTTTGAGATTAAGACTTTGTTACGAACCTGTATTTACATTAATTAAATTAATGGGTTTTATGTGAAGAAAGATTAATAATCCATAATAGACAATGTCGATGTTTTCGACATTAGACATGATAATGTCCTATTGATACAATGCTTTTCAGTTATAAAGGGATACGTAATATCACTGTATTGTTTATCCAAAGTATTTCATTTGCATTAATGTAGTTGTCTGATACTTAGTTTATGAAGATTGGTTTATATTTAAATTATATTATTTCTATCTGCTTACAGAAATAATTATGAAATCTGTATATTTCGTTGATGAAGGTTTTTCCATTTATTCTATGAATGATACTCTATTAGTTGCACTAGTATTAATACTGCATAGTTGCATAATGTTTACAGATCAAGAGATATAAACCCAGATTGAAATGTTCAGATATCAAGGGTTAGTATTGGAGTTTGGATAATAAGAAGTTGTTTTGGATGAGTATGAACTCTATTTTCAGTTTAGAAATATTTATACTACTTAGTGTTAATTATACTTCTTTTGTGCTGTAATATATAACCATTAATGAAATCTATTATCTAGAAAAATAAACATGAATAGATTATATAACTACTACTATTTTACATTCTACAGCAAGTAGCATTCTTCAGTTTGAAAATTAGAAGATAATTATCTCCTTTACAAATCAGATATCATATCTTATCTATGTTAATTAAATCCTTCCTGTACTAGAGTACATCGTCTAAGACGAAAGGAAAAATACAGGAAGATATTTTTATTCATTCATCAAAAACATCTACTTCTGCATTCAATCTAGAGAAAGCTAATTTAACTTATTCAGAAATCATTACTTAGCACAACTAACTGATACTAAAAAAACATTGGAAATCTATGATACTATATATCAAACAGTTTACAGAATAAGATTTAAGGTCAAAATAATTAAAAACAGAAAACAAGTAGAACCTGATAACTTGATAGGGTGTACAAACACCCAAAGAGGCATGTTCCTCCCAACCTTCTCCAGAAGAAGCAGTCAAATCAATTGCTCCCTTTGTGACGTTCCCCAAATAGCAATAGGACATCATGTTTCTAAAAATTATATTTATTATATATTGTTATCATTGTGAAATGTATTTCAATAAGGGGGCTAGATGAAAAATCTGCTGAAGAAGTCCTAGGAGGACGGTTGTAAGAAACAATTTTTATTTAAATTATTTTTTTTAATAAAGGGATGAGCAGGAACAACCAATTTAAATGAGGAGATCATGCATGGAAAAGTGGGGGACAAGTTAGAGTTAACCTCTGGGAAACCAGAACAGGTGTCGAAAGTGTATTTAAGACACTAGACACACCCTGAAAATCAGGGATTTACTTAGCTGCGAAAATTCCATGAGGAATTGGCTGCTAATGGTAAGACCTAGGCAAAAGAAAACTATAAAGGAATGGCATATGTGGGAGGCAAGACACTGCTGAGTATGCTGGAGAGGATATACTTGCTGTGTGAGCACTCTGTGTTAGGCAAGGGATTCTGGAAAACGTGACTGAGTTTTGAGGTTAACTGTCCACACTTTTCATGCATGCATCTGGCTCAGGGGTGATTACGGACAGACTTGGTGTTTGTATCTAATCTATGGTTGGGTGGAACATGGCTATTCCTGCTACATTCGGTTTACAAGTTTTAGGTTTTTCTTTAAGTTCAGACTCTTCAGTATTTCTTATTATTTTTTTCTGCCAAATAAGTTAAAATAGTTTTGATCAACTAGTTTGTTGCTTATGAATTCTTATCTTGAATAAGATAATATGAGTATATATTTCCATTACGAATTCTCTGAATATGAGTTTATATTTCAATTACGAATTCTCTGAGCGATTATAAAAAAAACAATCGGTATTTATATGGAATTATTTTTGGGTAAAGATCTATAGTTGAGTAATTAATGATAATTTCTGTATAGTTTACTTTTTCTATATCGATCTGCAATTCAAGAAGTTAAACCCTGGCCATTCGAAAAGGTCCTGTTTTCTGGTAAATGTTCTTCTTCTTAGAATCTATCTCTACCATTTGATTTTTTTTAGGATCTCTAGTTGAAGGCTATGGTGACAGTTGATCTAACTATGGGACAATACAACCTATTCAGTTAGATTTATCTAAACTGTATTCGATATTGTTATTCTACTAAATATCGTTTTCTTTTCATATTCATTGAATGAAAATTTGGGAATGATCTTATTTGAATTTAATCGTGTTCTTATTAAAATTGTTGAGGTCAGTGCATGTTATGGATCGGGACTCTACGATTCCTACTCGGCATTCATCAAAAGATAAAGATATACTGACTTTGTATTATAAATATATATCTAACCAAAGGATTCATATTTTTGTGGGCGAAATCCTTCACGAAAGCAATTAAAACGTGATTTCATCCACCATACAAACCCTAAAGAATGGAGCTGAGATCTACAATTATTCTCATCGAATCTCAAATCTTATATATACGAAATATAGATACAGAGGATTTTAGTTGTGAGTTTTAATCAGCATAGGTAATTAGGGTTTTTGATTCAAAACTAAAATGGATAACCTGAGATCACCTTCGGCCTTGTGTTGATAATGTAACGACTTCAACCATGAAAAAACAGAACATTAAATTTTATTTCTCAAGCAGTGATTCACCATATTCCGATTCTTCCTTCCTAGTTACATTTTGGGTTTGTATGAACAGTAGTAAACCCATTTGGTAAGGGAAGATTCCTTTTCAAGTAGACGCATAGCTTACAGTAAAATGATTTATGTGGTTTATATAATTTTTACATTATCATCTAGCAGTCGGGAGGACAAAACTGAAAGAAGTTCAAAGTACACTTATCATGGAACCCTCAGTATTGAACTTTACGCGAGTCCCAGTTCGGATTCCAGCAAAATACTATTTCAAATAATAAATATTGCAGGCAGAAGATATTACATTAAACCCCTGGCATTGAAGCCCAAACCATATACAAGTTCTTCCACATTGAAGAAATGGCGAGTTCCAGTCACAGGGTTCAAGCGAAAGCTTTTCAAACAATAAATGTTTTATGCAGAAACTATTACATTAAATCCCTGGCATTGAAGCTCAACATCATAAACGAATTGAAAAATTCTTCCATGCAATGATGGAGTTGGTATGGAGCGATGCCTGCTTACCAAAAGGAGTAGACCCAAATCGCCCAGCATCTGAATGACTCGATAAACCCTGCCACTGACACAACAAATACTTTAGTGTCTGGAAAGAGGACATCTATGCATAGAATTTTAAAATAAATCTGTGTCTTTTACCTTTGAGACCAAGTTACTGGTCACGGCTCCTTCATACTATCCACGAGAGTTACCATCCAACCCTGCGATGAGGGTTTCATCCTTTCAAAGAACCATCAAGCAAAGGATGGTGTATTATCTCCCCTGCAAACTTTTATCTATTACCAGCACAGTTACATGAGCTCACAACAATGGTGCTTTGTTCCAATACTGGAGAGGCATATTAACCATGTCGAATGGAAACCTGAGAGTTTTTAATTTTTAGCAAGTGTGTCTAGCTTGCTCAAAACTGGAACCGATGCTAATTACGGAAGGGTATTGTCACCTCCTCATTTAAGACGTTTTAATAAGAGTCACATGGCTCAGTACCATGCTGAGCTTGCTGGCAGCCAACGAAGACCACATCTGGAGCTGTGAACCGTCAATTCAATGGCCAATTTAAATATTTAAGGTACCACTGTTGGAAATGTCAAATCCCAGAGTAAGACTGTAGGATCGTTGAAAGATTACAACCTTAGTTCCTAGCTAGAGCATTGAAAGGTGACTTTACAACAAGTAACTTTAGCCTAGTTATCACCTTGTGGATAACTGTGGTATGATATTACAGTATGGGATTTACATTCGAAGGGTAAACCTTCCTAGAGCTTAAATAAAATCTTTCATTGCCAAGACATACTATCCCTTTCGCGGCCAATAATTCATATAGTTAAGTTGGTCTATACATGTCATGTATTTCAATGGAAGGTATGCCGAACATTCATAGCCTAAGGAATGAATTTAATTGTTTTATGAAATCAAGTGTACTCAACATTCCATTGTCACAACTTGTCAGAGGTACCACGTGTTCTACAACAAAATCATGGAGGAATTTATACCAAATTAGAATGCATTGACCTCACAACCTGCACCTACATTATGAAGTAAACAAAGAACTGAAGGCCCACACATGTTGTAGTTAAACATGCATGTGGAGTCACATTTAATTAGTAACTCATTTTCTGCGTCAATGAAGAAATCCCGATGGTATAGGTGTACCTGCAAATCAAGTACAGAGTGTTGTTAGCTGTAGCTAAGTAAGCGGCATGTCAACCATTTACTCCTCTAACCAGTAGGAAGAATTACAAGGGTAAACAATTAAATATGATCGGCATACGAATGTGTCTTTATTTGTTGGTTTAAGTGTTTTGTTAACAGAGCACCATTCATTTACAATAAAGAAAAGAAACAAGAAATAAAAGCATATTTTTTTTTTTTTTATGGAGATGTCACACCCTTGGACCCCCGAGCCTGTTTACTGAACCACTAGGAAGAAGTCTCTGTGTAGAAGCAAGGCACTTAGGTTGTACTTCAGCAATCAATGGAGACTTGCATACACACCTCACATATGTACTTAAGCAATCAATGGGGACTTGAATACATATCCAAAACCTTTGCAATCAGCAGGAACACTCTGCACTCAACAGAAATAAGACAGTCTTACACTGCAACTCAAAACATAGCTTCCCCTCATCGAATCTCTTGTGTGCAATTCCCAGCAAAACCACAAGGTAAATTTTCTCATTAGAAAAAGTGTGAGCCTCTACTCAAATTCGATGGCTTTTAAAAGATGCCTAGGTATTTTCATGATTACTTTTCAATAAATGAGCCATAAGCTCCAGTTCCACATTCCAGGGAACTTGACCACAAAATAAGGGAGTTGTCCCATAACAATAGCTAGTTACTTAGTTCAGATGCTACCACTTGTCCATTGCCTTCTACCTCAGATTCCATTCCTCCTAGTGGGTCAGTAAGCACTCTTTCAACAGTATCTTTGGGTAGGTGTCTCCTATTTTAATTTATTAAATAATAACATTATGCATTTACAGTCATCCCTGACACTTGGTCAAATATAAAACTTTACAATAAAATTTAAGGTAATGTTTTTCCACAAAGGTAAAATGTCTCAAGTATTGGGTATGTTACAATCATGGAGGAGACACCTGCATGGTTAGAGGAGGACGGGAAATAGCAACAGGGAAGGAGGAAGAGGAGTAGCAGGAGGGGGAGGAGGAGCAGTTTGACCCTGAGGACTTCATGGAGGGTTCATGAGCACCACCTTCTACAGTGGTTGATGTATCTAGTCTCTCATTGGAACCCATGGACATTACTCACCTTCCGACATCTAGTACAGGGCCAAGACCTTCTACTACTAGGGGAAGGCCTGGGAAACAAACCATGATCTTTTCCCGTATAAGGGGAAGAGGGCGTTGATATCAGAGACAGATAGCTAACTTCTTGTTTTGTCACTTGTGATTTTTGTGATGTCATTTTGTATTGGACCATTAGTTCTCCTCTTTTTAGTACTGTGTAACTATTCGACAACTTTCACTATTAGGATTCAAACTTTGACTTTGATGTATCATTTATATTTGGCATGACTACATGATATATATTAGTGTTTTCTCCACATTTATGTTCCAATGTATTTATCTGATGTTGATGTTGCTTTATATGTTTAAAATTATGAAAAAAATGAATATATTTTTTGTTTTTCAATGTTTGTCACGGTTTGCCAATTTTTTCGCCAATGTTGCCGAGAAGTTGTATTCAAGACCCTTGCCTATTTTTTGTCGATGCCGATTTTTTCCACTATGGTCCTAATATGAAACACTGCACTTAATTTCAGGGTCAGTTGAACATCCCGGTTACCATGCTTACGTTAAAAGATCCCTGATCCTATTGTTATATTAAAACAAAATGTTTTTTACAAGTGATGAGATTGTTTATTATGAAATGACCCTTAATAAATCCTATTTGCTCATGTGAAAGTTTGATCATAGGATATCATATACAACTTAAATATGGCATGACTAAGATATGCCTATGTATAAACAAATCTTTAAATGTGGGAATAACAAAACGACTAATCAAATTATAATAGGAGTTGAATCAAAGAATCTTGTAGAGTATACTTCAAATTAATTTGTGTTAGATGAGTTAAAAGAAGAATGTGATTTTATCTTCATTATTCTGGAGTTAGAGAAGGGGATGAGTCAGGGACACCAAGGTATGATTTTCCTAATATGAAGTATATTTATTACAATCCATCGTTGTCAACTAAGGTTAACTTGGAAACAAAAATAGAACCATAGAACATTACCATAAGAGTAAACCAAACCACAGAACACTAGGAAGCAACCACAAAATTATGCAACGAACACAATGTTGCATTGCCTGGGCCTATCAAGATTTGACAAGACTAACTTGAAAAATTTGTTAGGACACAATAGAAATAGAACGAAGTTCTTGATTAGTGAAGTTTAGGCTAGGCCATATAAAACCTATATAGACTACATAGATAAAGTTGAAAAGGATATTTGATGAATGTCAACTACTATAAAAAATTTCAAAATAAAATATTTTCATTGGGAGTCACCATTAATGATTGCCATGAAAAATTTGGTTAAATAAAAAAAAAATTGACTATAGAAAATTGATTGTAATACCTAATAAAGACCCTATTTGGAATCCGTTTATTGATACAAATATAGAAGAGATACAAGGACGAGATATATAATCCTATTTAGATGGATTCTTAGAGTATGTTTCCAAAATTGTCATTGTGATCTTATGTTCTTCATTAGTATGACTAAACACTTTGTAGATGATTTACATGACACAAGTAGATACATAAACAAAAAGAAAAATGTATATATGAGAACCTCCAAAAATTGTTATTATGAACTTATATGACTGGATAATGCCTATATAATCATCCATCTAAAACAAAGAAATTTCTTATTTTGAACTAGTGTGTTCCATACAGATAGATGATTTGTATAACAGAAATACAAATATAAAACAAAAAGATTCAATCAAGCCTCTGGAAAAATGGATAAATGTGATGTTCATAGATCTCATAATATATGTGCATATTTACATTCAATCCATAAGTACATTGAAAAAAGAAGAGAAAATGTCCACATGACAGACTAGTTTCTTATCCACTAGATGAGCATTGAGTAAAGACTTTGGATTGAAGGCTAAAACCAATGTTTATGGAACTCATACTCCATGATTGCTGATGGAAAATAGGTGCGTGATTTGCATATTTCCTAATAAAGGAGAGGGTGCAATGTTCAAGTGCATAGGTAGAGAAAAACAGAGTATTCAAAGGAAAGAAAAAAGACAGGAGCTAAGGGCTCTTCTACACATTGACCATACAGTGAAAAAACCGGATACATGATGTGATGCAGAAGATAAACATAGCATTAAATTCATTACAAAATATCCTTCCTATGTGCAGTAAATGCAGCGACTAACATGACATCTACCCACTACATTAAATGTCTACAGACATCAAGTTTCTAGAGGAGAAATTACTCTTCAACACTCCCCCTTAATTTCGACTTTACATTTATTACATTCATCGGCACATGTAATTCCTAGGTGTTGTTTTTGAAATTCAAAATATTTTTTCCGAATGGTTTAGTGAAGATGTCCTCAAGCTAGTCTTTAGAACCACAAAAATGAAGATTGACTTATCCATTGTTGACAAGCTCTCGTATGAAATGAAAACGATTGTCAATGTGTTTACTCTTGCGATGGAACACCTGATTTTTTGATAAAGCAATGGCTAAATTGTTGTCGCAGAAGATTGGAGTTGGCTCAATCTCTTCATGTGCAAGATCAGTTAACATTCTTCTCATCCACACTGCATGACAAGCTGTTGTTTGTTTTTACATACTCTGCTTCTGCTAAATAAATAGTGACTATGGGCTACTCCTTATATGCCCAAGAAATAATACCTATGCCTAGATGAAAAGCATAACCTGATGTGATTTTTCGGTCATCAATACTTCCTACAAAGTCACTATCTGTGTATCCAACTAGATGATTTTCTTCAGAAGTTTCATACAAGATTCATTATTCAATTGTACCTACAATATACCTCAAAATTATTTTTCTAACTTTCCAATGTGAATCGTTGGGAGACTCCATGAATCTAGAAATTAAACTGACTGCAAACATTATAATTGGTCTTGTTTTTATAAGATAGATTAAACTACCAACAATTTGTTTGTACAATGTAGGATTGATTGCTAGACCTTTTTCTTGTTTGCTTAATTTTGTTCCTGTAGCAATTGGTGTATTTGCTAGTTTACATTTGGTCATTCTGAACCTTGCCAAAATATCTTTGACATACTTCTTTTGGTAGATAAAAATTCCTTTTTTAGTTTGCTCAACTTCAATCCCAAGAAAATATTTCATGAGACCAAGATCAGTCATTTCGAATTCCTTCTTCATTGCAGATTGAAAATATGAAAGTTTTAAATTTCCAGTATATATCATGTCATCTACATAAAGAAAAACAATTAACAGATTACCTTGCTGATTTGATTTTTTGTACAGAGTGTGTTCATTGCTATTTCTTTTGAACCCATTATTGAGCAAATATGTGTCAATTCTACTGTACCACACTCTTGGCGCTTCCTTTAAGCCATATAAGGCCTTTTTCAGTTTGTATACCTTTAATTCTTGACCCTTCACTTCAAATCCTAGTGGATGATTTATATAAACTTCTTCTTTCAAAATGCCATTTAAAAAGGCTAATTTAACATCCAACTGATAAACTGGCCAATGCTTTTGGGCTGCAACAACTAAAAATTTCTTGACTATGTCTAATCTGGCAACAGGGGAAAATGTTTCCCCCTAATCAATACCATGTTGTTGTGCAAATCCTTTTGCAATTAGCCTTGCTTTGTATTTCTCCACTTTTCCTTTCTTATTGTATTTGGATTTATAAACCTATTTGACTCCAATGCTGGTTATTTTGCTGGAAAATTCACAAGATCCCAAGTGTCATTCTTTTCTATTGATTCAATCTCTTCATTCATTGCATTGACCCATTTCTTCTCCTTGACTGCTTCCTCAAAATAAGTTGGTTGAGAAGATAACAGAGCATAATGAAGTTTCTCATCTACATTTTCATGTTGCTCATAAATTTCACTTAGCTTCCTTGCTTTTTGTCTTCTAAGCGATGCCAATGTGGGATCTGATTCATTAGTTAACGTTGGACTATGTGTGGGTTGTCCTTCTTGTCTTGAGACTTCTCCTTGAACCTGTAATCAAGGTAGTATTTGTGTAGATTCATGTTGTTCTATACTTTCAACTGGTTCAATTGCACGTGGGAAAGGATGAATCCCTATTGGAAAGGATGAATCCCTATAGTTCCCTCATATTCTTCACTCCAAGCCCAGTCTTCAAGAAATTTAACATCTCTATTTATTATGGTTTTCTTAGTGACCAGATTATATAGTTTGTATGCCTTTGAATGTTCACTGTGTCCCACAAAGATACATTTTTCACTTCTATCGTCCAATTTTCTTCTTATTTCTGCTGGGACATGTGCATAAGCAATGCAGCCAAAAACTCGTAAATGAGAAATATTTGTCTTCATTCCGCTCCATGCTTCAAATGGAACTTTATATTTTACACTATTTGTTGGAGATCTATTAAAAATATAAACTGAGCATGCAATTGCTTCTCCCTAGTATTGATTTGATAAATTTTTGGATTTTAACATACTTTTGGTCATGTTCATGATGGTATGATTTTTCCTTTCAGCAACTCCATTTTGTTGTGGGGTGTATCTTGTTGTAAACTGTCTATGGATACCTTCTTCTCTACAATAGGTTGCAAAATACTTGGAATCATATTCACCTCCTCCATCTAATCTCAACACTTTGATGTACTTGCCACTCTGTCCTTTCGTTGCAGCTTTCAATTCTCTGAATTTTGCAAATGTTTCAGATTTGTTTTTGATAAAGAACGCCCACGTCATTCTGCTAAAATCATCAATAAATGTTAGAAGGTAAAAAATTCCTCCTATAGACTGGGTTTTCATGGGAACACATACATCTGTATGGATTAACTTAAGAGGTGCTTTGACTCTATAGGTAGTAGCATTTGGAAATCTGTCCCTTTTGTGTTTAGACAAGATACAACTTACACAAGGATTATGATGAACATCTATCATGGGTAAACCTTCAACCATAGACTTCTTTTGCAAATCATTTAAACCTTTAAAATGCAAGTGACCATGCCTACAATGCCATAGCCAAGTTTCATCTGAACTAGTAGCTGTATGAGCATAAGATTGTGACAGATTTGCACTTTTCATGACTAATGGGAACATCCTACTTTTGGTCATTTTAATTGTGGCTACAACCCTTTGACTAGGTGGTTTGTCCAAGATTATGCATTATGATCTTTTAAATATAACCTCATAACCATTTTGACTCAGTTGACCAACACTTAATAGATTATGTTTTAGATCCTGGAAAAAGTAGACATTTGAAATGTCTTTCTTTTAATTTTGCTTGGTTATGACTGATACTATGCCTTTTCCTAAAGCATTTACATGATGATCGTCACCCAATTTGATTTCAACCTTAATAGAATTATCTAAGCTTAAAAAAATTTCTTCATTACCTGTCATGTGATTGTTGCAACCACTCTCCAACAGCCATATATCTTTGTTGTTGAATTCTTCTGTAGCTTGGAAGGAAAGGAACATGGATTGTGATGTCCCTTCTTCTGTATTGATGACATTGGCTCTGCCTTTGTTCAAATCCCATTGTTTCTTTCTACACTCACTCTCAAAATGGGCATACTTCTTGTAGTAAAAACATTGAACATTTGATTTGTCAATCCTCCTTGGTTGACTGTTACTTTGACCTCTTCCCCTTGTGTTATAAGAGAACTTTTGTGGTTGCTCTGTCTGTTCTGTAGCTATTGGTCTATTTCCTGTTTGAAAACGACCTCTTCCTCTTCTGCCTCTACTTCTACTTCTACTTCCACGTCCTCTACCTCTGTTGAATGGGGTCTGATACTGGAATGAATTTTCATAAGAATCACTATGCCTGTTGATTCTTGTTTCATGCATTAACAATGATATAGTGAGCTCTTCAATAGACAATTGTTTTAAATCTTTGCATTCTTCAATGGTTGTAACAACCATATCAAATTTTTTTGGAAGAATTCTAAGAACTTTCTCAACTACCTTCTGAGTTGGAACATTTTCTCCATGTGCTCGAAGTTGATTTACAACATTCATTGTTTGTGTCATGAATTTGTCCATTGATTCTATGTCCTTCATCTAAAGAGTCTCAAGGCTTTTCCTAAGTGTTTGCAGCTTTGCATTTTTTACCTTATATGTTCCTTGATAGGTTGTTTCAAGAGTTTCACATGCTTCAATTGCATGTTCAGCTGCTGCAATTTTTTGAAATATTGCATCTTCTACTCCATTATGCAAAAACCACAATGCCCTTGAGTCCTTTTTTCTATTTTCTGCGACTGCATTCCTCTGATTATTTGTCATTGCTTGCAGATCTATTGGATCTGGCTCAGTAAATCCATTTACTACAGCTTCCGACCAATCTTGTGATTGTAGAAAACTTATCATCTTAATTCACCACATTTGATAATTTATTCATGTTAGAATTGGTCCTTGAGACTAATTTTGATTGCTAGTTGACACCATAAGCAACTCCCCCTTTCTAATGTAACACAGACACCTTTCCCTTTTTTCTTACAACCGTGTTCATTTCAATTTTGCAATTGAAACTACTCATAAAGTTCCGAGGCTAATCTTTTCTTCGAAATCCATGAGGAGGCAGCTCCTACGGTTGATATTTGGAACAGAAAGAAATGGAATCAGGTATTATGGAATTTTCAAGGCTTTGACGAGATGTGTTGGCTCCTTCGCTTTCTTCTCCTTTCTACTTGACTTCCCTCACATGACCTCCAGGCTCTCGGTCGCTGCTTTGGCATGAGAGTGGCTCTGAAATCCTATCAACCGTCCAACTCTGCCATTAGATCTTTGCGGGTTTCCTCCGCTAGGACCGAGCTCTCCTTCTCATGAGCAATCAGTATTCCTCTATGCATAGCTGGAAGCTGGGAGCTTCCTATCTCATTGAAAGCGATCTCAAGTTCACGATTCACTAAACCTGGGCAATTTAAGTTGGGCATTTTAAGCCTGGGCTCCTTTGGCTCTTTCACTTGCGGCTTCAAGCAAGAACATTCACAAAGGAATGACGACTCCTCTATTTACAATGGGCTCCTCTTCTGCTCTATGATCCTTCACGAGGATGGTGAAGGAGGACTCGCCTTACTGCTCTGATACCATGTTCAAGTGCAGAGGTAGAGAAAAATAGAGTATTCATAGGCAAGAAAAAAAAACAGGAGCTTAGGGATCTTCTACACATTAACCATACAATAAAAAAACTGGATACATGATGCAATGGAGAAGATAAACCTAGCATTAACTACATTACAAAATATCCTACCTATGTGCATTAAATGCAGTGACTAACATGACATCTACGTGTTGGGTCCAGGAAATGCCCCTTTTTGGCTACCTCTATTACACCTTTTTGCCCTAATTCCATCATGTTTTCATGAGCTATATCCATGTCTTTCCAAATCAATCTATAACATTGACAGGTATAATGTGCTATTACTTTATTTGTTTTTATGCCTAAGATTGTTAAAGATTATGGATCTTAGTCCTTGGTTTATACTAATTTATGTGACTTCATTTAGCCAAGGTCTAAAAGCGCAGGTGTATCAACCCAGCAGTGCCAGCTGTGACTCTTCAAGCATCAACTCCTCATATTCCAAGGGACAGCGCATCTTCCATGCAAGCTGTAACAGATTTCCACTATAACAGAATCTATTGAAGAAGAGCCTAGCTGCAACAAACAAGTGGCATTCCAGTTGTCGAGTCTATTGATCCAATTGCTATCAGGATAGCAACATCCTTCAGAATTAACATCATTGTTCAACATGCTGTATCAGTTAGCTGTAAATGTGCAGCATGAAGATCATAGAACTTCATTGCTGCACGATTTTTGTGGATCTGAAGCTGTCTTTCTTTTGTATAAATTCCACAAGGCTCTCGTAGCTTGTGGTTGGACAATCATTACTTTTGTAATGTGTAACAGAGCATTGAGACTCACGATCTTCCATTAGTAATATGAGAGCAGAGTTCTTCACATCTGTGTTTTAATTAGCTGTGACTCTCGGCGTCTCTATTGGAAGGCCAGGGCCCGCCTTCTCATAGAGATAGCCGATTTAACTAGGTAGAATAGTTTAATTTCATTTCTGTTGTGTGGTGTGGAATGTTGCAGACATTGCTGGTAGTTGTAACAGAGATTAGATTCTTTGCTGGTAGTTTACAATTGCATCTTAAATAGCTATAGCAAAGTGGTGTGACAGTCGATTGTGTAGGATAATTTAATTAATTGCATGTGTGTTTTAATCAGCTGTGATAGCCAAGCTCTGTCCCAATCAATTTGTAGTTATTTATGCTTTCTAGGACTTATAGTAATCATCAGTAGAGTTCAAGCTTGTATTTCAATTCTGGTTGCTGTTGTATATTTAATTGGATACATAGATTAGACAGATAATGATAGAGTTACAGTAGTCACTGGATGGATCATTTTGGTAAAGGTTGAATGATGTAGTTTGATGATAATAAGGATTTAACTTCTTGCAAAAGTAAGCTAGTTTCATTTCATTATTAGATCATTAACTTTCTGGATTGATTCTGTAAGAAGGATTGTTTCAATTGGGATTTGTAGATGTGTGAATTAGATTAGTTTGCTTAGGGAATGAGCTGGCTGAGCATCTAAGTAGGATCATTACTTACATTCATTAATCAACTGCTTAATTTGTTTATGCATAGACTGTGCTTATTACCCTTGAAATAAAAGACCTTCCTGGGTTTGACAATTTATATTGATCATTCTGTGTGTTAGCTTTAATTAACTAACATATAGAGTGCCCAACATTTTGGTTCCGTTGCCGGGGATGGTAATAGATAGATAGAGTTAGTAGTTGGTTTCATTTTATTTTATTTTAGTTCAATTTTTATAGCATGCATGAATACAAGAAAAAAAAATCGGGAACCCCATTTGAATACTAACATTGCAGGTGGAAGAGGTCGAGGTCGTAATACAGGTCAGGGAAGACACACATATATTGATGAGATAATTGCTAAAGTTGATTTTTCCACTAGACCACAGTGGAACTCTACATGGGGGGGGGAATTCTGTTCCTCCCAATATTGAACATTCATCATCCACAGTGTAGAATACAACGAGACCTTCAACTCCTATTGCAGAAAGTAAACCTCCTGAAGATAAGGGAAGTGTTGTAGGTGCACCAGATAGAGAGGAGATTTATTATATTGACAGAACCAAAGTTACTAAAGAGGTGTGGTTGGAGACTCGCAGAATAGAAGAGGAAGAAAGAAGGCAAGAAGAAGAGAGGAGAAAAGAGAAAGAAGCTAAAGCAGAGGAAGAACGCATAAAAGAGACTATTGAATTTTGGACCAGAACCATGGCTGGTAGAGAACAAGGGGGTGAGAATGAACATGAGGACCACCGGGAGGAAGAAGGAGAAAAAAATCAGCCTGGTAATACTATGGCTACATTGGAATTTCCCATCCTTCAGACACCTGGAGCAGCTCCTATGAATAATATTTCACCATCAATGCTCCCTAATTTTCATGGTAAGTCCTTTGAGGATCCTGATGAGTTTCTTTTTGAGTTTGATATCCTCTGTCATAGCTATGATTACACTCCTAGTGCTTAGAAGTTGAAGCTATTCCCAACCACCTTGAAAGGAAATGCTTTGCGCTGGTTCATTAGTTTGGGTCATGAGACCATTGCAACCTGGGACCAAATGAAGAACACCTTGCTTTCTAAATATCAAGAATATTGCAGAACTAGAGATAGGAAGGAAGAATTGTTTAAGATGGTTCAGAAGGATGAAGAGATTTTGGAAGACTTTGTGGAGAGATTGCTGTACAATTTGCAAAGATCTGGTCATGCTGAGATTGGCAAGGATGTGCTCAAGATCATCTTGCTAAGAAAAATTAGGGAAGATTGCCTTGACATGTTGAATCTGCTTGGTAAAGGGGATATCTCGAAGGAACCTTTTGAAAAGATTGTTGAATTATCTCGAAGGTAGTCTAGGGGATCTTCCAGAGCCAGCAAACGAGACAAGGATCGAGACCAAGATGTCTTCAGTAGGACTCAGAAGTCAGCTAGTGGAGGTGCCACTCGAGCAGAAATAGGCAACCTATTGGAGAACTTTAAAATAGACATGATGAGTTCCCTGTCCTCAAAGTTGGATGCCATGAAGGAAAAACAGAAACAAGTAGTAGAAGATCTTACACTTGGAATATTCTGTCCTAAATGTAGGAAGAAGCATCCACCGAAGGAGTGCTCGTTGGACAAAGCAAAGGTATGTAGGATATGTGAACTTGATCATGAAACTAAGGAGTGTCCTTCATTACCTAAGGTTAAAGCAGTCCCGTAGGCATCTATTCTTGATGTAGAGCCAGCATACTTTATGGCATAGAAGAAACCATGGCAGCCTAGAAACCAAGGTATGAATCCAGATCCAGCATTTTTTCTGCATAATATTAATGGAATGAACAACATGCATAATATGAATACACAATTCCCTTCACATTATTCCAATAGCCAGTGGCATCCATCTCAGAACCCAATGCAAAATCCTAATTCATGGACACCATGGCCACAGCAGTCAAACCAAGCTCCTTGGAATCCCAACTAGAGAAACTCTCACCAAGGAAATGACTTTCCCCATCACCAGACTCAGTATCAACAATACCCTCCTCAACAGTATCAGCATCAGCAGTAACAGCAACCACAACTCCCTATCCAGAACAAATCCGCACCTATGAATGCACCACTTCGACCACAGCTACCTGCACAACCTAACCCGAACCCAAACAATAAAGCAGTCCATCAATTTGAGACTGCCAACATGCCTGCTTATTCCATTACTCAGATTCCCTACAGTGATATACAATTACGATCAGGGAGGGTAGTGGAGCCTATTATCACTGAGGATGTGTCATCCCCAGTGATTGGAACTGGAGTATGTCAGCACTATCCAGCAATCCCCATTATTGAGGATGCTAATACTCCTACTAAAGCAGTAGTTGAAACTCAGGAAGCAGCACATGATCTGTCACAGCCTACACAGTTGAACAGAGAACCACCATATCCTAAACGATTGCAGCTACAAAAGACAGTGGAACAGCCCCGATTTGATCTCGTGGGAGAGTTGAAAAAATTATATGTTAAAATTCCACTGTTACAAGCCCTTCATGATGTGCCTATTTATGCTAAGACAGTTAAATATTTGTGTGTTAAGAAACCAGGAAGAAGGCCCAGGGATCCTCCCACTGTCCACGTGCTGGGAAAATTTTTAGAATTAATAATGGGAAAGGCCCCTGTGGTGAAGTATGATGACCCTGGGAACCTGACTGTTACAGTGCACATAGGGAACACATGGATTCCAAATGTCTTGGTGGATTTGGGAACAGCTATTAATGTTATGACCATAGAGACTATAAAGAAATTGGGACTCATTAATCTGCGGCCAACCCCTACTGTTTTGGAACTTGCTGATAGATCAACGATCAAGCCTAAAGAAATTCTAGATGACCTTGTAATCTCAGTGGATTCATGGGAATACCCTACATAATTTTTGGTGTTACAGCCAAAATCTCAGTTGGGGGGACACCCACTGATCCTGGGAAGACCATGGTTGGCCACAGTTGATGCTTGTATCAGCTATCAGTCAGGTTCTATGACCATTTCAGACGGGACTGACATCAAGAATCTGACCCTGTACCCTCCAGCTCGACCAAGCACAGAAGCTGATACTCCATTATGGGCATATTTGGAGGAGGAAGAGGGTGTTCAGCCATTATTAACCATAGGGGGAGCCTTGACATTTAAAGATGAAATAGAGGATGATGCCATTAATAGTTTCATTAGTGAGCCCATGTCAGTCAATAAAAATGTTTATCAGATCTTGGAAAGTACCTTAGCTACAACAGAATAAGAAAATCTTACATAAGAAACTCTGATCGGTGATGACAATGTAATTCCAGTACTTGAGAATTCGAAGAGTGTTCCAGTGGAAATTGAGCCAAGAAAAACATTGAATATCAATCCTACTCTAGCACCTAGTGAGCTGGAACAGCTAGTCACTCTGCTGAAACAACATAGGGGAGCTTTTGCTTGGGAGTACACAGACATGCACTCATCACATCTATATTAAAAGCGACTCTAGGCCGGTATGCCAACCCCAACGAAGGATGAACCCAAACCTTAGAGACATAATGAAGGAGGAAATCTAGAAACTGTTGGAAGCTGGATTCATATATCCAATTTCAGACAGTGAGTGGGTTTCTCCACTTGTGATCGTACCAAAGAAGAATGGGAAATGGAGGGTCTACGTGGATTAAAGAGAATTGAACAAGGCAACACAGAAAGACCATTTCCCCTTACCTTTCATTGATTAGGTCCTTGATACCTTGTCTGGGAAGAAGTATTTCTCTTTTCTGGATGGCTTTAGTGGCTATAACCAGATTCAGATTGCTCCAGAAGATCAAGACAAAACCACTTTCACTTGTCCCTGGGGAACCTTTGCATACCGAGTACTTCCTTTTGGGTTGTGCAATGCACCAGCTACATTTCAGAGAGCATTGATTGGAATCTTTTCAGAAATGGTGAATGATTGCATGGAAATTTTTATGGATGACTTTACTCCATATGGTGACAGTTATGAAGAAGCACTGAAGAACTTAGAAAAGGTCTTGAAAAGTTGTGAATAGAGCCAGCTCTCTTTGAGCATTGAAAAGTGCCACATGATCATGAGTGAAGGCATAGTGCTGGGGCACTTCATCTCTTCTAATGGTATCCAGGTGGATCCATCCAAAATCAAGGTAATTTAAAATATACCAACTCCTGGATCACAGAAGGATGTACGTAGCTTCCTGGGGCATGGTGGCTATTACAGAAGGTTCATAGAAAATTTTTCCAAGCTAGCTTCTCCTTTGTTCACTCTGTTGATGAAGGATGCACAGTTTGTCTGGAATGATGCATGCCAAACAGCGTTTACTGAGCTAAAGAAAAGGATATCTATAGCACCCATCTTGAGAAAATCCAATTGGGCTCTTCCTTTCTATATTTCTTCAGATGCTTCAAGCACTGCCATTGGAGTAGTTTTGGGACAACAGGAAGGTAATGCTCCTTATGCAATTTATTATATTAGTAAAAATCTTTCTCCTGCTGAACTGAATTATACTATCACAGAAAAAGAATTTCTTGCCATTGTTTATGCCATCAATAAGTTTAGACATTATATTACTGGATATTCCACTTTTGTGCACACTGATCATTCTGCTATCAAGTATTTAATGAATAAACCAATCACGAATGCTAGAGTTACTAGATGGTTGTTACTGTTACAAGAATTTGATATTACAATTTTTGATAGACCAGGAAAGGAAAATGTTGTTGCAGATTTCTTATCTTGACTTACTAACAGTGATGACAATTCACCAGTCAAAGATTCCTTCCCTAACGAACATTTGTTTACAGTATCAGTTCATTCCCCATGGTATGCAGATATTGCTAACTTTTTGGCTGTAGGTAAGCTTATAGCACATCTATTAAAGAGAGAAAGAAGGAAGATCACACAACAGAGTGCTAGATACTGCTAGATCGATGGCCATCTTTTCTATACAAGGATAGATTTAGAAGCCAGAAGATGTCTTAGAGAAGATGAAATCTTCAGCATTCTTAAAGCTTGCCACAGTGAGCCCTGTGGGGGACATTTTGCTGACAAGAGGATAGGTCATAAAGTTTTGAGAATGGGATATTTCTGGCCTACATTATTCAGGGATGTGAAGAAGTATGTTCAAGCATGTTATAGCTGCCAGAGGATGGGCCAACCCAACAGATTAGATGAGATGCCTTTACAGCCACAGCTTGCAGTTGAACCATTTGATAGGTGGGCTCTAGATTTTGTAGGGCCTATCAACCCTCCCTCAAAGCAGAAAGCTCATATCTTGGTTTGCACAGACTACATGACTAAATGGGTACAAGCTGTAGCCTTGGTCAAGGACAATGATCAGGTTGTGATTGATTTCTTGTATGAAGAAATTTTCACTCGATTTGGAGTACCCAAAAAGATTATTATAGACGGTGGACCACAGTTTGTATCTCATAAGCTGGAAGCACTGTTGCAGAAATTTCATATTCAGCACAGAATAACCTCACCATACCATCCACAGGCCAATGGGCAAGTGGAGAGCACAAACAAGGTTATTGAGGCTATTTTGACAAAAATAGTGAAGAGCCATTGTAAGGATTGGGCTGAAAGACTTCCAGAAGCATTGTGGGATTATCGTACCACTTGGCGTAACACCACTGGTTTTTCTCCATATGAGCTAGTATATGGTAAGAACGTTGTTTTCCTAATTGAATTTGAAATCAGGACTTTGAAAATAGTTGTTGAAGCAAATTTGGATTTATCATAGGCTCAGAGGAGTCAACTGAATTAGCTCAATGAATTGGATGAGAAGTGCATAGTTGCAGTGCATCATACAGCTTTAATCCAACAACAACGCTCTAGATGGCATGACAAATTTATAAAGAAAAGAGTCTTCCAGGAAGGAGACTGGGCCTTGTTGTATGATTCATGATTTAGGAGGGATTTTAAATGAAAATTGCGCACCCGTTGGTTGGGACCCTATCAGATAGATCGAGTATTTCATAATGGAACAGTTCGATTGATCACCATTGATGAGAATAAAGTACCATTATTCGCAAATGGTCATCGATTGCGACTGTATCATAGACCGATCTCAAGGGAGGCTTTTATTTCACAAGTTGCAGCTGATCCAGAGTATCAGTTAACGTGAGGATAGGGATTTTTAAACCCTGTGAAATCCTAAAAGTTGTAGTTTCCACACATATTTTTGTACATAAATAATTGGTTTTTCTTTTATTCTGTATTTTATCTATTTTTAATTTTTCTTGCACTTGATCGGTTTGTTTTAAAGAACTGTGTGTAGGAACTTATTGGAGGAGCAGCAGTCGTGACTGGGGCAGATGACTGCAGACACCCCATATTTGTTCCTGATCTATTAAAGCTCTTTGAAGAAGATGGATATTTCATGGTCTTTCACAGATAAAATTTGCTTATATTACAGTTGGACGCAGCTCTGACTCCGCCACAATTGCCCATTCTGCCAATTTCGCAGCTGCGACTCCACCGCAATTGCCCATTCTGCCAATTTCGTAGCAGCGACTCCGCCACATTTGCCTATTCTGCCAAATTTCACAGCTGCAACTCCACCACATTTGCCCATTCTACCAAAATTCGCAGCTGCGACTCTGCCACTTTTGCTCATTCATCCAAATCTCGCAGCTGTGACTCCACTACTTCTACTTATCTTTCTAAGGTGGCAGCTGCTACTTCGCCATTTTCGTCTCATTTTTACTCCTTCCCAGCAGCTGAGACTCCGCTACTTTTGTCCATCCCGCTAAATATAGTAGTTGAGACTCTGCGACCTTTGTCTGTTCTGCTAAATATAGCATCGTGGCTCCATTCCTTCCACTTCATTACCACTCCTTCCGTACAGCTGCGACTCCACCATTTTTTATTTATTTTGCTAGATTTCATAGCTAATACTCCACCAGTTTGTCTGCTCTCCAATTAATGATGCCAATAACGATGTGACTAGGCGTCAGTTTTGGCGCTTGCTCCACATGGTCCAACCATGATCCACCATGAAGGAAATTTTGGATAGCTTGAGTAGCTATCAGCCTGGGTGGCAAGGGCCACGTACTTCGGCACATGTGCATTTACACCCTCCAGGACGATGGCTGGCCGCAATGATTAATTCATGGCTCAAACTCATAAACGTAAGGTACGGGTCCTATCTCTTACATGATTTGGCAGAGAATTAATATGGTAATAATGATTATGTCCTATCTTAACTCTTGATTAATGAACCCATTCGAATCACACTTTAAAGATTAAGTTAAAGGCCATGATTGTGATTATTCTTTTTTCGTCACCTTACCCAATTTTGCACCCGTTACTCCTATCTTCCAACCTCATCATTTCCATAGAACGTTCATATTATCATAGACTAGCCTAAAACCTGATTCTTGAACCCCAATGACCCTTTGCATGTTCGTAAGCTGCAACTCTCCACTTCTAACCCAGAAATTGTTGAGGTCTGAACCTTGAGGAGAGGTTAAAATGGGAAATCTAGTCAGATAGGAACCTGGGAATACGGACGTTGTGCATGCCAATGCAGAGGTTCTCAATATTTTCATAGAAGCAGGTTGGATGGCATATTTCGAACGGTTGAATGGTTTTCACACAGAAACCGCATTGCAATTTGCCCTTAGCCTGACTGATACTCATGTTGAGGTCAGAGGACTCCGCGTGGATGTTACAGAAGAAATCATAGCTGAGGTTACTGGTTTTCCCATGGTGGGAAAGAAGTCATTTGGGAGGAAAGTACATAATGCGAATGCCGTGAGGGAATTTCTGTCAGTCGGAGAATAGGTCATTCCAAAGCTTCGTGGGTTAGAACTGCCATCCTTTCCACCACCGTGGAATCAAGTGGCAATCTTTGTGAAGAGATATATTTCTTGTGGAGGTAGGTACCAATTTGTTTCCTTCTCTGAACTTCCCTTATTGTCTCATTTACGCCATGGTAATTTAGTTAATATACCATTCTACCTGTTTAAATCCCTACAAACCATGGATGGATATGCAAGAACTGCCCAGCACCCAGTTTCCTCCCTTACTAATCATGGTTTAATAAAGTTACTGGTCCCAAGAGCCATTGCACTTCCTAATTTAACTTGGGAGCAATTTTTAGCTGGAGATGCACCAATCAAACAACCTATATTAGAAGTGGGGGGTGTTGGTGATGATAGTGAGGACCGGAGTTCCTCAAATCCAGTTGGGGGGGAGGCTGGAGTAGCAGAAAGCCAGGCCAATGAGGAAGGGGAAGTAGATAAAAGGGAGGCTCGAGTAGCACAAAACCCTATAATTGGAGAAAGTATGATGGAAAACCTGGAGCAGGAGGTAGAAAAATTGGAATCTGTAATTGCAGAGGAAAATACTCAATTGAGAAAAGATGAAACTGGAGCAGCTATTGAAGCGACAACAGTTGAAGCTGCAATTATAGAAGTGGGGATTCAGAAGGAAGGATATCATCCAGAAACAGTACGAGAAGGGACCATGGAAGTCTTGGAAGTGGAGTCCTCTTCAGAAATAAGGGGCACCATTATTGAAGAAGAAGAAACCAAGGTGAACACCCCTGTGTCAAAGAAATGAAGAATAGAATCAAGAAACATGGGTCACACACCCATGGCAGCAAAGAGGAAGAAGAGTTGGATTGTCAAAGCATCAGTAGCAGCAAATGGTGAGGAACACTCAGTGGGATTGATGAGGAAAAGAAGAACTCGGTCAACAGCAGTAGCGGAAGCAGCACCAAAGGTAACTACAATAGAAACAGAAGTAACTGCAATGGCAGCAGAATTAACCGGGACAGCAGAAGAAATTGATATAGTGGATGCAATTGGGGGTAACAGTGGAACACCCCTATCAGAAATGACAGGAGCAGCTAAAGGGAATAGGGGGTCACCTGCGTTAGAAGAAGCACATACAGTAGGGGTAGATATAGAGATTCCTATTTTGAAACCCAAATTGTCTACTGCTACACAGGAACCCTCTAGGGAAGAACCCCAAATCAAAAACCTCCTGTTTGAAAACGAATTATTAAAGGAGGAAGTGTAGACATTACAAAAGGAGTTGGAGAAGTGGAAGGGAGCAGCTGGAAGACAAGCTAGGAAAAATTTGGATACATTAGCAAATGCTGCAAATTTGCTGGAAAACCCATCTTTTGCATTTGAAAATGAGAAGTATGGGGAGACTGTTTGCCCAGAATGTGGATATATATTTGCTTCAGCAGGACACAGAGTTGTTGTGTTGGGACTTGCATCCCAGAGTCATGTACAAATAAAGGAGGTGGAAGAAGGAATGCCAGGGATCGAATTGATAGAGGAGAATGAGCTAAGAATGGAAGAAATCCCTTATTTGAATTTAGGGGATGAAACGGTACAGTCCCAGCCATCAGGGGATACTGAGCTCCTTCAGGACCAGTCTTATCTATCAGGAAAATTTGATATAAACCAGAGACAATCTCAGCGGTTTAAAGAAATCGAGGAGCAGGGGGCTATTACATAAGAACCAGTACCCTTGAGAATGTTTAAATCTGCAACTCAGATAGCAACATTTGATGTGGAGAATCAGGAGAGAAACACTGTTACACAAGAACCAATGTTTCCATAATCATTTTCTATAGTAGCAACACAAACTAAGATGGTTGAGATTGAAATGAAAGACTTGGGTGCTGTTACACAAGAACCAGCAACCCTAAAAATATTGACTGAGACTGTAACACTGACCGAGGAAGCTGAGATGGATATGGATATGAAGAATGTTGTTACACAAGAACCAACATCCTTAGACCCCATGGATGATACTGCACCACAAGCACAGACCATTTCAATCCCAATAGAAGATGAAGCTGTCACGGTGCTAAGGCAAGACAAGGAAGTCATTCATCTAGATTCTAATGATGAAAAGGAGGTAGAAGACAGAAAAATTCAATGACTAGAGAAGAAAATTCTCTGGTTAAATCTTGAACTGGATAAATGACTCAAGTGGATTGAAGAGTTCAGAGAAGGTACGGTCCCACTCCAAAAGCATAGGAATGTCATTAAGGGACTAAGAGAAAAATGGCTTGAGGAGCTATTCTTCCAGAAAGTCTGGTGGGAGAAACTCAAAGAAAAACTGGAAGGTTTGAAGAAGCTCGAGTCCCTGCAGCAGGACAAAAACCAAATGTATAATCTTTCTATAGAATTGATGAGTTGCAGAGCTCCATCCTCCTCTTATCCTGTCTTCCTCTATGAGCAGACAACCTTATTTAAATAGAAGGCTCTCAAATATGGAAGATCATTTGAGTTGGCAACAGCTGATCAATTTTTGGAGACTTTTCTGAAGAGTGACTTTGAGGATCAACATTTTTTATGTGAGTTATATTTGCATGATAAAGCTTGCTATATTACCGTTCCATCTTACCCTTTACCTGTTCTTGGGGATGTTCAGCTGAGGCCATTTGCCTCCTTTGTCATTAACCATGTAATATGGAAGGATGCCTTCCCAACCATCCTCAAGAATGAGGAGAATTCTACTCTATGGATTAGGGAGGAACCTCAGAATCCACCAGCATTCATGACCAGTCATGTTAAATCCCTCAGGGTTCCTTCAATTGCTCAATATTTTGGGAGCCTACGAGATAAACTCCTTACTACATGTTTCCCAGTGATTCTTAATATGCAGCAGGATGCCTTGGAAGGCAGTGAATACAGATGGCTTTACTCATCCTCATCTCTAAAGGAAATGGATCCATATGGCTTCAAAAATTTCAGGAAAGCCTTGACTAGGGTGCCTAGATATGTGTCGTGCATGCAGAGGTGTGGACCTTGGTGGATTGGTTTAAGATTTAAATTCCCCCTCATTTGGTTGCCTATAAGCAATTCTTACAGAACTAGTTATGCTCTAACATTAGAAGAAGAAGAGAGTTGGTGGGAGCATTGGGTATACTACTATGGGTTTGTCCCTCAGGGGGAGGCACCAGAATTTGCTTATAACATTACAAATCTCCACAGATTTCACTCAAATTCAGATTCAGACTAAGGGAGGTTGATGCATGAGGACATGCAATTGGATAGTTGGGGGGAGATGTTGGGTCGAGGAAATGCCCCTTTTTGGCTACCTCTATTACACATTTTTGCCCTAATTCCATCGTGTTTTCATGAGCTATATCCATGTCTTTCCAAATCAATCTATAACATTGACAGGTATAATGTGCAATTACTTTATTTGTTTTTATGCCTAAGATTGTTAAAGATTATGGATCTTAGTCCTTGGTTTATACTAATTTATGTGACTTCATTTAGCCAAGGTCTAAAAGCGCAGGTGTATCAACCCAGCAATGCCAGCTATGACTCTTCAAGTGTCAGCTCCTCATATTCCAAGGGACCACGCATCCTCCACACAAGCTATAACAGATTTCCACTGTAACAAATCCTATTGAAGAAGAGCCTAGTTACAACAGATAGGTGGCATTCTAGCTGTCGAGTATGTTGATCCAATTGCTATCGAGACAACAACATCCTTCATAATTAATAGCACTGTTCAACACGTTGTATCAGTTAGCTATAATTGCGCAACATGAAGATCATAGATCTTCATTGCTGCGCGATTTTTGTGGATCTGAAACTGTATTTCTTTTGTATAAATTCCACAAGGCTCTCGTAGCATGGGGTTGGACAATCATTACTTGTGTAATTTGTAACAGAGCATTGAGACTCATGATCTTCCATTAATAATATGAGAGCAGAGTTCTTCACTTCTGTGTTTTAATTAGCTGTGACTCTCGGCGTCTTTGTTGGAAGGCCACGGCCCGCCTTCTCACAGAGATAGTCGATTTAACTAGGTAGAATAGTTTAATTTCATTTCTGTTGTGTGGTGTGGAATGTTGTAGACATTGCTGGTAGCTGTAATAGAGATTAGCTTCTTTGCTAGTAGTTTACAATTGCATCTTGAATAGCTGTAGCAGAGTGGTGTGATAGTCGACTGTGTAGGAGAATTTAATTAATTGCATGTGTGTTTTAATCAGTTGTGACAGCCAAGCTCTATCCCAATCAATTTGTATTTATTTATGCTTTCTAGGACTTCCAGTAATCATCAGTAGAGTTCAAGCTTGTATTTCAATTCTGGTTGCTGTTGTATCTTTAATTGCATACATAGATTAGATAGATAATGATAGAGTTACAGTAGTCACTCGATGGATCATTTTGGTAAAGGTTGAATGCTGTAGTTTGATGATCATAAGGATTTAACTTCTTGCAAAAGTAATCTAGTTTCATTTCATTATTAGATCATTAACTTTCTGGATTGATTTTGTAAGAAGGATTGTTTCAATTGGGATTTGTAGATGTGTGAATTAGATTAGTTTACTTAGGGAATGAGCTCGATGACCATCTAAGTAGGATCATTACTTACATTCATTAATCAACTGCTTAATTTGTTTATGCATAGACTATGCTTAATTTATATTGATCATTTTGTGTGTTAGCTTTAATTAACTGACATATAAAGTGCCCAACACTACCTACTACATTAAATGTCTACAAACATCAAGTTCCTGGAGGAGAAAATACTCTTCAACATGCAAGACTTGATGTAAAGCATTTGACATTGGAGAAATGTATGTGGAAAGAGGTATCTCTCCAATCTGCATCTTGGGTTCTCCCACTTTTTCTTGTAACATACTCAGTAATGTGTTATAAAGAATGGATCGTGGGCTTTCCAACTTTTTATATTCACATGCTCACTAAAGTGCTAAAAAGATTAGGAAGAGGTAAAATATTACAAAGTACTCCTTAGCTCCTGAAAATTGAAATCCAAGGATTTGAATCCGTCCTCAAGTTTTGAAGTCAAGGATTCGGATCAAATTCTTCATTTATTTTCTTTAACATATTAAAACAGACAACTATGTTGTAAAATGGAATGAAGAACATCCATAGAAACTTCAAAAGATACAAACATAACAATGACGTCCATATGCTCAAAGTCCAAAAATTAGATGGCTCTTGTATGCGTGGGAAACTTTCTAACCTAAATCAAACACAAAGAAATGGTTGATCTACAAAGCAGTATACAGACTGGACTACGTTTACCCGCCAACTCCTTTTCCCTATTGTCCAGAGATGCTTATAATGTTAAGCCACACATAATATTTACAACTAGATTAAGCACACAAGCACAGTGCAAGTTCCCAGTGCTAGGATTAAAACTGCATTACGAGTTACCTTGATTTCCTCAACTCATCGTCTATAGGAAAAACGAGGCATACTCTATAGAGAGGGCATGCCATATTCTCATAATCCAGAATCCGTTTGTCGACACAAAGCTTATGGAGAATGGAGAATGTAAGAATATTTGTGGGTTATTGCTCGGTAAATGGGTCCATCGAGGAAAAGATTGAATCCTTTAGGAATTCATGGAGATATGTAGGAAACCTACCCTTGATCCTGCAAAAGTATATCTTCCTCATCTACAGCAGGATTGCAAAAGGATTCCATGCCCCTACATCCAACTTTTCCCAAGGATTTCTCAAGCAATGGGAGGTGGACTTTGTTGGCACATTCAAACATCCACATAGAAAAGAATCAAGATGGACTTTGTAATTAATTTTGATAAATAAAATATATAATATTTTTAATATGTGAACACTTGCTATTCCAGAGAATCAAAGTATGGTCAGATTACATTTACTAAATAAGTACATAATGGCTCAACAACAACATCAAGTCACTTACTAGAATCATTCTTTTAAACCACCCAAGCTAAATCCAATAACCTAAAACACAATAGTAAAATGCTAAATCTTTCTTTTATTCTACTTTGATTTAAACTTCAAACTTCACTCCATAAAAAAGAAGCCCACTTTTCCACCATAAGAAATGACATGTGATAATGATCATTATCTTAAATATCTTCTGCCCCTCGCACTGTGAATTCACATGCAAGCGCTTCTAGCCACTCATCTCTCTGGCAACGCCAATATTTTCCAGCGAAAGATGGTGCGAAAAATAGCTAGTTCTCCCTCTACCGTGACAACTCGAAATACCATTGGCTTCCCATTCCACCAATGAGAGACCTCTTTAAATTTAAGCACAAACAACACCCTGTACTCGGTTTCTGTAGTTTAGTCTATGACCCTGGATCTCCAACCAGCAAACTTCTAAGAGTTTCGCTACAAAATGAAACAATTGCAGCGCAGGCGAGCTAACAAACGGTTATAAAGTACCAAAGAACGGAGCAGGATCCGAGAATTGAGCGATTGGGAACCGAGAGGTAGTGGATCAATGATGGGAAACGTGGCAGCCCATTTCAATCAGACCAATCATGAATAACCGCAAGATTGTGAATTGCAAGGAGGTTAACTCATTTAATCTGATAACTCTATTTGTACGCGATCATGAATATTCTCCAATTAGTGATTCTTGTCCAAAAAAATCAATATTTGTAATTAGCAGAATATTTAAGGTGGTACCTTAAATGAAATAATAACAGATCAAAATAATAATAACTATTGTTTGAATTTCAATCAATTGAGTTCTTAATAAAATGAAATAAAAATATATGTATATGAAGTTCAATATATTATCCTCTTCATAAACAATTGGGATAGCCCAAAATTTTATTAATCGCACATGACATCAATTGGCAAAGTCATATTACGTATTGTTCTTTTCTTATGATAGGCTTTGTAATTAAACAAATAAATAAATATTTCTGTAAAACTGAGATGGCAATAATAACAACACATGAGTCTATATATATATATTTATATATATTTCATAATACACCAAAATTTGATTTCGAGCCTCGTCATTTCAATACAACTTAAAAATATGAAAACCTGCTCTGCATTCTGCAATGTGAGTACCCATGACGCATTACCATATATTAATGACAACAAGAAGAAATGCTGGAATGAAGATTTCACAAGTAACAGAGTGAGTACTTTTATTTAAAATAGACCAAAAGCAGAACTTACAAGATGCCACCAAAATCTGTCATAGAAAATAACAGATTGAATAACATGTGATACCATTGTTAGGCAGCTGCATGTTTTAAACATGCACTATACCATTAGATTTAACTGGAGCTGGAGCCGGAGCAGAAGCAGCAGGAGAAGCAGGAGGAGTAGGAGCAGGAAGACGAGAAGGAGGAGGAGAGGTGGGATGAATTGTAAAGCAAGTCTTGAAGTTCTGGGCAATGGATGCAGCAATGGCTGCCTTCACTTGCCCTCTGTGGGGAATGTTCCTCTTCTGAGAAGGCATGGCTATAATATCCTTTGAATCAACAATGTCACAAATAATATATGTGGCATGTTAATGATGAATAACATTAGAAATGAGTGATGAATATCACTAAGAAAATTTAGTGAGTATAAAAAAAATGTTTAATATCTTTGTGAAATTTTGAGCATTATAAAAAAGAATTTAATAGAGTTTAATATTGTTGGGAAATTTAGAAAGGATGGAAAGTTGAATTGAATATTATATGTAATTGATAAATATTAAGTTAATCAAAATCTGGTTAACAAATTAAGAGTTAATGTTTGATGTTATTTGGGAAAGAATTTACTGTTTCATCACTTGTAGTATGTGTGATATTTAGTTTGAGTGTAAACATTGATAATTTAGTAAACATGGATAATTTTGAAGCAAGTTATGTGGTGATTTTCAAGATATTTGTTAAACATTTAAAAAAAAAATTGGTGAGGAATTAGATTCCATTACAAGTGATTTTATAAAATAGTTATAATTTGAGACAAACAAAATTCTCTCATAGTGTTTGGGTTCATCATTTGTTGTTTTATTAGATCATGGAATGCCTATAAAAGAGAGATTAGTTGGAACTTCCCTACTTATAGGGTCAAAGTATATTTACATTAACTTTAAGGTTTATAATAAGATAATATTGTGATGTATATTTTATAGAAGGAACATATATATAAATATATAGGAATCATTGAGCCAAATCAAAATAAAATTTATTTTATTTACAAGGTGGATGGGTTGGAGGAGAAAAATGAGATTTTTTAGAGCCAAAATTTCCACATATGGTGGCTAAGCAAAGGAAAGCAAAATACAAATGTATTTTTCAAAACAACCATATAAAATTAGAATTATAATAGAACTCCCTTCTTTTAAAAAAAAATTTTAAAATCAAATCAAGAATTTGCAAATGAATTAACATCATATATCATAAAAACCACTCAAAAAAAAACAACACAACAAGTTCATTATAACATTATTTTATCCTGCATTTTCACTTCATCCCATCTACTATTTGATTTCAATTTTTTCCCCTTTCTACGTACCATTGCACTTTCTGAATAAATTGCTAGTTTAATAACTCGAAAGATTAATGCATAACTAGCCACTCGTTTTGTTTTAGTTTTCCAATGAAATTTGCGACATACTCTAAAAAGGCCGGGTTCTTCAAAATTGTCTCATTAAAAGGAAGAAATAAAATAATATAAAGTATAAGGCATAACACAATGACAAACTTGCAGAAATACTCCTTTTGGAAAATAATTTGCATTGAAGTTTAACCCCAAAGACATGAGTGACGCTGCAAGCTCTGAGTACATATAGTCATTTTATCAATCACGTAATCGCATAATAACACATATATAAAATAATAAACCGAGAAAATTGTGTATTTATATTTTGGTGCCTTCAAAATAATAGATTATAAAATTGTGTATAGTTTGGTGCTTGATATTTGAATAACTTTAATACAAAGATTGATGTGACCAAAATACACTCAGTTTTCTCAAATTAACCACATAGATATACATTAACGCAGTTTGAAACATAAATGTTTAGTTTGAAACAAACATGTTAATAGTATACTTCCAATGGATACCATAATAGTTTTTAAAACTAAGTACTGAAATAATATTTAGATTACCTAAATATAAGTCTAGCCTTTTACGTAAAAACATTTAATATAATATAGAGAAAGATTTAGTTCTTTAGTTATGGCAGGTTCTGTAATTAAACAAATAAATAAATATTTCTGCAAAACTGAGATAACAATAATAACAACACATGAGTCTATACCTATATATATTTCATAAAACAACAAAATTTGATTTCGAGCCTCGTCATTTAAATACAACTTAAAAAATATGAAAACCTGCTCTGCATTATGCAATGTGAGCACCCATAACGCATTACCATATATTAATGACAACAAGAAATGCTGGAATGAAGATTTCACAAGTAACAGAGTGAGTCCTTTTATTTAAATAGACCAAAAACAGAACTTACAAGATGCCACCAAAATCTGTCATAGAAAATAACAGATTGAATAACATGTGATACCATTGTTAGGCAGCTATATGTTTTAAACATGCACTACACCATTAGATTTAACTGGAGCTGGAGCAGGAGCTGGAGCTGGAGCAGGAGCAGAAGCAGGAGGAGTAGGAGCAGGAAGACGAGAACGAGGAGGAGAGGTGGGATGAATTGTAAAGCAAGTCTTGAAGTTCTGGGCAACGGATGCAGCAATGGCTGCCTTCACTTGCCCTCGCTGTGGAATGTTCCTGTTCTGAGAAGGCATGGCTATATCCTTTGAATAAACCTGGGATGAATGACAAACAAAATAACGCAAACACATGGAAAAGAGCTCGTCGAAGTGTATATATAACAAGCTTAGTCAAAAAGCTTAATTAGATTAGTAAAGTAGCTCTGTAGTTTTGTTGGCAGAGTTGGCTAAAGTTGAAGAGCAAATTGAACTTTATCGCTTTATACTCTTTGTTCTACCATATCCATGATTCCTGCCATGAATGTAAATGACAAATATGGGATTACGAAAATGTGACCATTAAAAAATATCACGATGACTCTTTGGCTGACTAAGGGAATGACCTAAGCTTACCATACGTGTATTGAACAATTTCATTCTTTTCCACTTTATTTCTTTGGAAGAGAATAGATGAAAAACTGTCGACGGCAGAAGGATCGAAGAGAATGAAAGAAGATAAGATGATATCGTTAAAGCAGAGGGCGAAAAAACGCAATGTGGATAGGGATCGATCATCTTGATATTCAAGCGGCAGTGAAAGTACAAAAGCAAATAAAGAAAAAATAAACAGTGTACTTATATGCCAAGCATGCCATATATTACTTGCACGAGAAGTTTGGAAGTATCTATCCTTTTATGTTAGATGTTGTATTTATACTTATTCAAAATACCTTCAAAATAATAATTCAGTGTTCAATCTAACTTGAGTTCATAAAAAAAAATATTCGGTTTATAAATATAAATAATAAATAATATCATTTGATACTTTAATTGTTTTCGGTTAAGTTTTAGGTAGAATATATCTGACCAAAAAATGAGATGCATTAAAGAAAGCTTAAAGATCATAATTCCTGCACTTTTTAAGTAATTTGAGATTGTCAAATTACAAAAACATTAATTATTTTCACCATAACTTTAATTAATCCCAAAAAATTATGTGGAGTAGAATTTTGTAATCTATATAATACATTTCTTTAAGAGTGATTTATATAATTAAAAAATATTTTTATTATTATTATAAAAAAATTACTATTTATTTTATTTTATTTAGAGTTTTGTATTTAGTATTTTTATGAGTTCAAAGGGATCAGTTTTTATTTTGTTCCCCAATCATCTATTCATGCTATTGATTTGCCTTCTTAACTCATAAATCAAACAAGAAGGCTAGAAGGAAAGGAGTTGATTCATTTATTTGTAAGTCACAGCAATGCTAGTATGTCTATCACACTTCTTAAATGGTGTGGTTAAGCCTTTGATATAATTGCATGCTCATGTGCATTCAAAACCTTTTTAGTGCGACCTAGTTGTGATTCAATATTAATTCCTTCCACCAAGAGGGAATGATATTCTTCAAATTTTTATCCTAATGACCCTTTACCTTCATGCTTGACATTCTCACATGCCCATGCTTAAAAAACATAAGCATATGAAATGTGGTGATCTAGTAGAAATTTCCATAGATGGTTCTGACCATGGGAACTTTTACAGGCTAATCTTAGCCCATGGGAGAAATTTAGGGGTTTGAGATTGCCAATGGACAATTTTTTTGTATTACACCCATTTATTATGTTTAGCCCACAAATTATTTAATAATTTTTTTTTATCAAGAGGTTATCCTAGTCCTATTTACAAAAAGTAGCCATGAGAAATAGGTTTCACCCTCCAAAAATTTGACTTCCAACTTCCATTCCCCCCAAAAGTTGATTTCTAGCTTGCATTCGCCCTCAATATCTAGGAATGGTTGTTTCTAGAGCTATTTATCCCTCTATCATTCCTGGAAATCCATGTTAGAGTTAAATTTGCCATGAGTTTATGGTTTGAATCTAGTTTTATAGTTAGATTGGTCTAGCATTTATGGTCTAAATTCGGTTTATAGTTAGATTCACCTCGATATAATTTTGTTCAACCTGTTGAAATCCTTGGTTGGCTAAAACAAATCATGACCCATCAAATCCCCACCGTGGCTCATTAATAGGTATAAAATAACATGTTTTCTAGGTTTTATCAAATCTTTGAAAATAGACTCCAGAGGATGGCATCCTTCTTGTCTACTCTCAAGGTTAGTATTTGTTCATATTTTCTATAATACTATGTTAAATCTAAGTCAAAGAGTGGGTCAATTGTATGAGAGTTGACAGAGGAAATGAAAAAGCTACTTCCATATTAAACCAAGTTGTCTTTGTCGGATTGATATGAGGGTTTCGATGCCATATTGCTTATGGAAGTATTGTTTTGGAAACATGGCATGCTCTTTGTAATACCCGTATCTTGACCCTTATGGTTTATTGGCTTCAATGTAAATATTGTGTAAATACAGTGTGTATGTGCCCTAGTGTGGAGCTCAAGGCCAAGGCCCCACTAGTGGGTGTTCAAGTTTAATTGCATAGGCAAGTATTTGATAGTTTGATTATCCATGAGTTGTTAATCCATGAAGATTTGTAAATGATGTAATTATTAATTAATGCAATAAAATAGCCAAGAAGCTGGATACTGAGGCAACCAATGAGAAGGGTCCATGTGTATCCATTAGGGAGAGGTGAGGGGGTTATGGGATTGGTACCCATGCTGCCACATGTACAATTGTGAACCCATTTGACTCACCATGCTCACATTAATGCAACTGTAAGAGGGTGGTTGAGGAAACCAAACCAATGAATTTGATGGAGTATGGGAAACCTGTGGATATGTATGGCAGGGTATCCTGTGCGTTTGTTGTCCCTTAAGAAACTCCACACCTCAAAATTAGGCCATCCTACTTGCTTACCCATTGTTGACCGGAACCCAAGTCATTCACGCCCTTGTAGAATAGATCCGTGAAGAAAACAAGTGAAAATTGTGATTTCCTATGTAAGCCGAAGGTGCAGAGCCAATAACGCCCAAGTAAAGCCCTGTGCAAGAATGAAACCGGTTGGGACAACCATAGATCGATCTGTGGGATGAATTGAGGAGTTGGAATGGACTAGAAAACCCGTGAGAATCACTTAGACCCATTTGGCAAAAGGTCAAATTGAAGGGAAAAGTTTAGGGCATGGCCGTGTGAGAAATTGACTTGTATAACATAGTTAAAGGTCAGATTAGGGTTGGTTTTTCTTGATAAACCTAGTGAAGTCTCTAATCCCATGAAAAGAAATAGCTGAACCTTTCTATGCCCACCTTGAATAGCACTGGAGGGAATGGGCCTTGAGGGACTATGTAGTAGAGAAGAAGGCCTTCCTTGTGTTGGGTGAGGTAGGTAATGTGGGTTTCATGCTTGTTGAGTGGTCTGAGATGCCTGTTGCTCTGTGGTAGACCTCACTAGCTTAGTAGAACCCTCCTTATTCCCTAGATTGCTTGATAAAACAAGCTATATGATGGCTTAGAATTGGAATGAGACCTTGACTGTGAAAGAGTTCCTTAGCCCTCCTTAGTGGATACACATCCTAGCTTGGGGGTGGTCTCTCAGCTAAAAGAATACAAGCTGGACAGAGACCTAAGGTTGGGTGGAATGTTGTCCTCACTTAGACAGTTTCTTGGGGTAGCTTCAGTCCAAATATAAGTTTTTCGATGTGTTAAATGATGCAAATTCATGTGTTATAAGGGCTAGTGCAAGCTAACGTTGGCCACTCATGACGCGGTAGTCGCAATGGACTCCTAGAAAAACATAAATCTAAATGTCAAAAAGAAATATTAGAGCTACCTACACAATGTTTTAGGATATGGTGCAAGAATATGAAACGTAGACAATCAGATTACCTTCCGGAATATATAGATATTATTTATGGAAATTGAGTATAACTCCCAAAAAATGGGGTTCTCCTAATGTTGGTATGTTATTTTTTAAAGAAAACATAATGAATATGTTTGCGTTAGTCCCCTGGTTTGGTATGCAAATGGTGGAATTTTGTGAAAAAAATTATATACAGTCGTAGATAACACACCATTCTAGAGCAACAATATTTTTTCATATTTATTTATGTTAATTTAAAAAAAACAAGTAATTAAGGAAGTCAGCCAAGCCCTAAAATGACTAGGTCGAACGTTAGTCCCCGACATCATGGTCTTAACATAATCAATGAACTTTGTTATTTTTTTAGGATGTAGTTTTTTGTTTGTACTTTTGCGGGTTCTTTTCCGTTTTCAAAATAGGTGAGCCAATCAAAAGTTATAGATAAAAGAAATAACCTACTTTTTATGTAAGATTGACGTTAGTGCAATTAAAATTAATTAAAAAATAGAAACAAATAATAGATTTAATAAATAATCACATATTCAGAATGTGCACACATAGTTCTACAAGTGTGTGCAATTTCATTAGCAGTGGACAAGTGTAGCATACGCAGAATCATGCTTGAAAAAGAAGAAGTTGTAGAATAAGATGTATTTTGTTATAACACAGTCCAAGCCACTTGGTTTGGAAACCCGAACCTAAAACCATAGCGGCCAAGTCATCCACCACGTCATGGGAAAGGAATTGCCTACCAAAACTTAAAAATTTAAATGGTGCGTGCACGTTATTTTAATTGCGTGCAAGCATAAATAACGTGTACTCACTAACATAGCGTATTCCCTATTTAGTGCATACGCGCTATTTAGTCATACAAAGATTAATAACATTGATATTTTTCCCTCTTCATACAAATATTATTATGTGCTAGATAAATATCTATTGAATCACCTTACCTTACCCTCTATGCATGAATTCCCTGTGATCTCTAGTGCTTAAGTAGGGTTTGATATTGCCTCCTCTTTAATATCATGACTTTAATCATTAGTTTGACTCTACTAGACCCTTTCGGGAACCCTCCTACTTACTAGGTTTTGTCTTGGGATCCAACCTTGTGATTTTGCCCATAGTTCGTTGGAGTGCTTAATTTTGGTTAATCAACAACATAACTCCAGGAATTATTAAAAGGGATCACTCTAGGGCAAACCTTGATTCCCCCTTCTTGATGATGATGATGATGACGATGATGATGATGTCGATGATGAAGATGATGATAAAGATGATGACCAAGATGATGATGATGATGATGATGATGATGAGGATGAGGATGATGAGGAGGAAGTGAGTGATAACGATGATGATGATGAAGAAGATGATGATGATGATGAGGATAATGATGATGATGAGGATGATGATGATGACGCTGATGATGACAAAGATGATTGTGATGATGATGATGTTGATGATGAGGATGATGATGATGATCATATTCATCATCATCATATTCATCTTCGTACTCATCTTCATCATCATCCATCATCTTCATCATCATCATCATCATCATCATCATCATCTTCGTCATCATCATCATTATCAATCATGATGACAAAGATGATGATGATGATGATGATGAAGATGATGATGATGTTGATGATGAAGATGATGGCAAAGATAATGACAATGATGATGACGATGATGATGACAATGATGATGACAATGATGATGATGAGGTTGATGATGAGGATGAGGATGATGATGTTGATGATGATGATGATGATGATGATGATGATGATGATGATGATGGTGACGATGATGATGAGGATGACGATGATGTTGATGATGATGATGATGACGATGATGATGAGGAGGAGGAGGAGGAGGGCGATGATGATGATGATGATGATGATGATGAGAAGGAGGAGGAGGATGATGATGATGACAATGACGATGATGATGATGAGGAGGAAGAGGGTGATGACGATGATGAGGATGATGAGGATGATGATGATGCTGATGATGATGAGGAGGAGGAGGAGGATGATGATGATGATGATGGTGATGATGATGATGATGATGATGACAACGAAGATGATTATGATGATGAGGAGGAGGAGGAGGATGAGGATGATGACAAGGATGATGACGATGATCATATTCATCATCAACATCTTCCTCTTCATACTCATCTTCAACATCATACACCATCTTCATCATCACCACCATCATCATCAGCATCATCATCTTCTTCTTCATCACCATCATCATCAATGATGATGATGAAGATGATGACGACAATGATGAAGATGATGATGATGATGACGATGATGATGATGATGATTCGATGATGATGACGACGATGATGATGATGAATCATGTTGATGATGACAAATATGATGATGATGATGAAGATGACGATGATGAAGATGATGATGATGATGTTGATGATGAAGATGATGACTAAGATGATGATGATGTTGATGATGAGGATGATGAGGAAGAGGGTGATGACAATGATGATGATGAGGATGATGAGGATGATGAGGATGATGATGATGATGAGGACGATGGTGATGATGAAGATAATTATGATGATGAGGATGAGGATGAGGATGATGATGAGGATGAGGATGATGATGAGGATGATGATGATGATCATATTTGTCATCGTCATCATCATCATCTTCATCTTTGTACTCATCTTCATCATCATCCACCATCATCATCATCATCTTCTTCGTCATCATCATCATCATCAATGATGATGATGGATGATGATGACGATGATGATGACGATGATGATGATGATGATGATGTTGATGATGAATATGATGATGAAGATGTTGATGATAATTATGATGACGATGATGATGATGAGTCATGCTAATGATGACTAATATGATGATGATGATGAAGATGATGGTGATGATGTTGATGATGAAAATGATGACCAAGATGATGATGATGAGGAGGAGGAGGAGGAGGATGATGATGAGGAAGAGGGTGATGACGATGATGATGATGATGATGATGATGATGATGATGATGACGAGGATGATGAGGATGATGAGGATGATGATGATGATGATGGTTATGATGAAGATGATTATGATGATGATGAGGAGGAGGAGGAGGAGGATGAGGAGGATGATGATGATCATATTCATCATCGCCATCATCTTCATATCCGTACTCATCTTCATCATCATCCACCATCTTCATCATCATCATCATCATCATCATCTTCGTCGTCATCATCATCATCAATGATGATGATGAATGATGATGATGGAGATGATGACAACGATGATGACGATGATGATGAAGATGATGATGATGATGATGTTGATGATGAATATGATGACGAAGATGTTGATGATGATGATGATGATGATGATGATGATGATGATGAAGAAGATGATGATGATGATGAGCATGATGATGAGGATGATGATGATGATGATGATGATGATGATGATGATGATGGTGACAATGATTACGATGATGATGATGACGATATTAGTCATGATGATCATCATCATCTTCGTCATCATCATCATCATCATCATCTTGTTAAAGGCATGCAATGTAGCTTAATCATGGTATATGTATCCCTCTACATTTGCTAGAGATACCCCACAAGGGTTATGTGTGGTGGTTTGAAGATGCATTCAACATTGTATCCTAAGAAGCTTCTTGAGTTGTAGGTGTTGTTCATGGTGCTTGAGCTTGAGAAGCTTCATTTAAAGAAATGAGGAGCTTCTTGTTGTCCATATACCTTGGTCAGACCTCGAGACCCATTTTTGGTTCACAACTAACCTAGTCATGGCACACATAACACACTTGAAGTTGACTAATACCCTAAAGATTGCATATGTCGTGGTGCAGGGACTCATTCATGGTGTTTGTGCCTAAGAAGCAAGAGTTAGTGTTGGAGGATCTTGTTTCCCTCCACTAGCCATGGTTAAGGAGCCAAGATAAATCCTTGATGTCCAAGACATTATATTGGCAGCAATATTCAATTCATATGCAAAAGACTCCTTGTAGAGGGATAATGTCATGGATTCTATGTGCTATTGATGACGCTTGAGGTCTAGAATTTTCAATCAAGGTTCAAGTGGAATTCAATTTGCTCAATATGCTTCAATAAGATATCTAGGAACCTGGTTTCATTCTTCGATGATGTTCAATGCTTTGCAACATATCCATGGTATTTCATGGTAGTTTGAGGATGCATTCATGGCATTTGATCTTTACAAAATATGTTTTTTGTCAAAATGAAATTCAAATTGCCTCTTTGATGAGTCCTCCTCTACAAGACTTCATTTATTGCATGAATGTCACAGACTCACCAAAACTCTAAACAACACTCAATGGTTTGCAACTACAAATAATGGCATGCAACTATAACCAGAAACCAAGCATAGGTTGATTTATGCATTGATATAGAGAGGTGGTAGTAGGCACACAATATGGAGAAACAATGAGTTAGAAAAAACATTTGGACCAAAGTACCACAATGGGTATTAATAAAATTTAAAAAAAAACAATTTTTGGCTCAGGAATTGTCTTCAATTTGATGGACGGCATGATCATGGTCATATAACCTCCCTTCGTCCTTCGAAACATATGTGGTTTATCACCACATGTCTCTTCGACACTCACCACCAAAATACGTATAAAAATAACATGTCTTTACATCCTCTTCCATTTAAATCCTCATCGCATAGTCATAAATAAGGATTATTATGCATTCACATCCACAACTTACAATATCGAATGGGTCAAGGCACATTGAAAACCATAAATTATCAAATGTGTCAAGACATAAAGAGTAAGCTCCCGAGACAACTATAAGTAATTCTTATATTAAATTTACCATATAAGTCTTTAATTGACACTATCATCTAAGATTTGACATGTTGGATTGTTGTGATCTTCTTATCACTCCTTACCAATGTGATTGTAAGGCTTCTTTGATGGCGAATTCCATAATTTTAAGTCTTATTCCTCATTCTCATTCCTCTTGGTAAGACAACAAGGAGGGCAGTGGCCCACACCAGCATGGAAAATAGTTTCGACATAGAGGTAGATACATTAATTCTTTCATTAAATAACTTAAATTTCATTCCAATGACTATATTCACCGAATCATGGATTGGTAAAAAACACATCGAATTTTAGAGCCTCGAGCTCTTAATTACTCATCTATCTAGATTTTTTGCAAATCGAGCCATTAACAAGCTTCTTTTGTTATTCTGCTTCAAGTTAAAAGGTAGATTGTCAAGACTCAAACATGTAGCGAGTCGCAAGGCTCCAATTGACTTAGGCTTGATTCCATTTCCCCTCCATCCCATACCTGTATGTTGTCGTGACAAGTCTTGAACACAAAATTTGATGCTGATGCCCCTATGATGCTAGCGTTGCTAACTTGCTTGGTGTGGAGGTTTTTCTTTAATAGTTTTTTGAGCTATGTATTATTTTTTCTTAGGCGCTTAATGTCCATCATTCTTACATCTCTCAAGCTTGGATGATTTCCCTCTCTCCGGTTTGAATTAAGGTTTTGGTTGGTTTTATACATATATTTTGGTTCTAGGTTTATTATAGCATCGTTTTGCTTAGTGGCTTGTTTTTGTACATAGTTAACAATAAGTAATTTTCTCATGGTTCTAATTTTATTTTAAGACTATATCTAGTTACAACGTCTTGCACTATGCATAAGATCATCCAGATGACACAATATGGTTATTGCGTAGTCTAAGTAGTTTTATGTACAATGAAGTGTGGTCTAACCCAAAAAAATACAACAAAACAATTGTTAATTTAATGAACTGTAAAATTAATGTTATATATATGTCAAATTAATGTGTTCAAATTCGATTTTATTGAAAATATACCATTTTATCATGTAGATATTAAGTAGTGCTCAATTATTTAAGATTGTAAAAATTTAGATAGGCAATATTTGTTTTTTGCATTTTTTGGGGGGAAGGGTTTAGTTAATTTATACTTTTCAATTGAAGTACAATTATTTAAATTGCCCTTCATCTTTGAAGGACTCCAAGAATAAATTCCCTTCCAATAAAATTTAAGACCCACCCTTCAAATTTCATCACCGAGTCCAATTTATGCAAATATTTTCGAAGTGGGGGAAGTTTTGGCATTAAATGGTGTAAACATTGGGTAATAAATGGTGTAAATGCTATGTAGGGGCATGTCCGTGTGTTTTAGTGTGTGCGCGTTAGTGACGTGTACATGCTACAAACATGCGTGCGCGTGCATGTTGCTAGTTAAATAAAAATAGAGTTCTCTGTTCCCGGTAATTCTACCAAAAAACACAGGTTTCATTTCTTTTACGGGTTTCAACCTTTTACAGGTTGCTGATTGGCTCACATTCATTGATATTTTGGACACTCATTGATCTATTGGACACAAAATCACCCTTGGAATCTAACAAACATCTTCAGTGGTCTTGGAATCTAGTGGATACATTCAAGCTACTAGTTTCCATTGCAAGTGGAGATCATTTCTATAGGTATGCTGAATTGTAAATGATTCTTTTCATTCACAAGATTTGAGATTCTCCCATGCATTTTTGTTTTTATCATATGCCTACAACAATATCCATGCTTAGACAACAATGAATTTGACAAGAAGAATTCTCAAGTTCACATCTAAAAAAACTCATATGAACACTAGACAAGATGAAGTATGCAATGTAAACCAATAATTATTACCATGAATATATTTTGATTTCACACAAGGATGGTATGGATGAGGTTCTCTCTTGAGCCTCTTCAATTTGAATAAAATCCTAAGAAGCAATCATGAGAGAGGGTCTATATTGATTAGTTCATGAAGTTTTGTCCATGCTCTGATCTTCATGATATGTTTATTTGATGTAGAAAAACTATCAAAATATTCCCAAGGCATCTCTAGCATAAACTCTTTTTCATTTGAAAAAAATACAAATAAATGATTTAATAAACCTCCATCTTTTACACATTGTACACCATAGCAAAACCTATAGCATAAACTATCAAACTATTGCTCCCCCACACATTCCCATCTATGATGAGGTTCTCTCTTGAGCCTCTTTAATTTGAATAAAATCCTAAGAAGAAATCATGGGAGAGGGTCCATATTGATTAGTTCATGAAATTTTGTCCATGCTCTCATCTTCATGCTATGTTTATCGTAATGTTTCTTTAATATCAAGCTTTTGAGCTTGACTACTTGCCTCTCCCTCATTGAATTCTCCTTCCTTGGGGGAATTTGAAACCTCCTCATTCTGTAATTAGTAAACTTATTCTCTTTACCTTATTTGATGTAGAAAAACTATCAAACTGTTCCCAAGGCATCTCTAGCCATCTTTGTTGTAGGGTGTTACTACCATAATTTGTATGAATTCATGGCTAGGCAAGACACTAGTTTATGCACTCTACACTTGACCAACCATCATCTATATTGATTGGAATTGTAAGGGATAATGATGTTTATTCAAACACAAATAAACCAACATAATCTGTAGTTGTATGTGTTAATTTGTAAAGTGGTAAGTTATGTTGGAATGTGTCAAGTTCGTTGTATAATGGAACTAATATCTTATTTCTTGTTTCTTTTGCAGGGGTAGGCCTAATAGTTTTGTTAAAGAGACTTTTGGAGATGGGAAGCTCACGCAATAGAACAAAAAAATATAGAAGGAATCTTCCCATGAAAAGGTCAATGACTTAAGAGAAAAGGCCAAGTTGGGAATGGGAAGATTGAGACATGGTCCTATCATTGCCCTGGATCCTGCCAATGATCCTAACACAGTTGTTGAAATGAAAACCTCTTGTTCATAACCACAGGAAAACCGGTCGCATCCAATGGATGAAACTCAAATTCCAACATCAACACAATCTCCAACCAACAATCCATCAACGAGTCATGCGGAAGTTCCTCACGACACAGGAATTTTGGGAGATGTTGCATGTGTAGAGATGGACATACAAACCTTGCTTAATTTGCAATCTCCCCAAGAAGACCACAACCATGTCGACCACACTCCCATTATGGCCCAATCTGTGAATGAATCACCACAATAAACAAGCTCTGGTATTCATGTCTCATGTCCACTCTCCCTACCTCAACTGTCCAGTGCAAGAAGAAGAACTCCTAGACGTATTCATGTGGATTAAAGTGCTATGTCGGGGCTTGAAGGTAAGTTTCCAAAACGCACTATCGAATGACAATGCAGCAAAATTGTCAAGGAATATTTTCAATCCAAAGGTGATGCAGGTAAATGCCAATTATTGCTATGTTTGTTAAATTCACATTGTTTAGCCGTTGTTAGGAGAATTTTGGGCATAAAGATAGTTAAAAGTTCAGAGGCTAGCAGTCGTATTGTTAGAAATCTCCAATCTGCATTTAATGCGATCGGAAAGACGTCTCGTACAAAATATCTTTGTGTGGCTCACATGCGGCTCGTCGTGTTTTAGCAGAAACAGTTGTAAGCAAGTCCACAAGGCAACGTCGCCTGCTATCACACACTTTTCACATAATCAAATTAAATAGAAAAACTATTAAAAAGTACTCTGTTATAAGAGAAAATCTTGACACTTAGGGTGGAAACGATTGTCGGGCTTTTGTTGGTAGGTTGCCTCATGCAGATAGGAATCTAATTGATGTGGTTAAGGAGTTAGTACAAGTTTTTTGGCAAGATCATACTATACCTTCATCAAACCAAAGAGATGTACTAAAGCTAAGAAAAGGTTCTACTGAAAGTGAACCCCATGTTAAACACTTCCTTGACACCACATAGATTGAACTCTATGAGAGATTCAGGAATGAGCAGACACAATTGAACCTGGGCCAAAGGTCCTATGAGAAATGCAACCATGGTATGTTCATATATGCATTGATCAGAACACCTGTTGTTGTAGATACCACCTAGAATATGAATATTATTATGACACATATAAACATATATTTTGTGATTTGCATACTAACATTGTGCGGGGCTACAATGAATCCATACTACCACCGAATGCATCAAGAGACTTTATCCACAACATCATGTGTCGAAGGCTCGAAGGAAAAAAATATTATGAAAAATTGTGTCTATATGGGACATGTTCTAGGTGCAGTGTGATTTCTCTTTTGAATTGTTGCATCCATGAAAGCAAGGAGCACAAATTTGGAAGGATGGGCGTGGAGATGCAGAGCTTCAAGTACATAACCTATCAATTAGACAATTCCAGGGAAAGTAAAAAGACTGCATTAGTGAAGTCACAGGTACAAATGAATATTGCATATTTTTCATATTACACATTCAATTTATGACATATACATTTTTCCAAAGGCCACATTGTAATATTTTCCTTGTTTTCACGGTAACAGGTACCAGTATGTGACTTCTTGACAGAGTTCTACGAGAAAACAGAGCAGTATGTTCAACATGTGCATGTAGCATGATGCCAAGATGAGCAGTACAGAAAATGTAGGGACACATTTCCTGTTGGAACCATAGTGTCAATTGTGGATTTTGTAGAAAATTACACTCTTCAGCCAAAAAATGAAATCCAGAGTCAATACTACCATTTAGACCAATTCAGCATCATGGTACATATTATGTATAGGCATGGGTGAGAGAGCAGCAATGGAAAGAGGATAATACTAAAGGAGACAAACTTTTACATAAGTGATGATAGAACCCATGATCTACATTATGTGCAAAATTGTTTTTGAATTTTCTATGATCAGTTGAAGGAGAGAGATATACAAATGGATCATCATTGGATATGGTCAGATGGTTGTGCGGCCCAGTTCAAAAATGCCTGAGTATTCCAATGGATGAGTATTTTTCATAAGACTTATAATGTGCCGCATATATGGAACTATTTTGAGACCAAGAATGGAAAAGGAGAGCATGATGGGGTCAGTGCATGCATCAAGACCGCACTATGAAGGGAAGAGATGAGGTTTTACAGGGAACCTCATATCCGAGATGCAAAATCCATAGTTTAATGGTGCTTTGCAACAATGTCAGACTGAGCAAGAGATCAACAAACATCATCAGTGGTAGGATGTGTGGTAAGAAATTTTTGGCGAGTCGTTGACATAGATCGATTGCGTTCCTATAGTTGCAGCACAGTACAAGGAACACGCGGATTTCATTCAGTTTGAAGCTCAAACAACCCCTTATTTGAAATTCAACAAACATCATCAGTGGTAGGATGTGTGGTAAGAAATTTTTGGCGAGTCGTTGACATAGATCGATTGCCTTCCTATAGTTGCAGCACAGTACAAGGAACACGCGGATTTCATTCAGTTTGAAGCTCAAACAACCCCTTATTTGAAATATGGATGTAAAAGCTTGCATGCTTTTGCAGCCCTTCTAGCAATGGCGAATGGGATGAATGTGAATGCATGGACTAGGTTGATGAATGGGATCGTGTGTCACTTGTAGTAGACCAACATGAATTTGTTGAAACAACCCAGTTAGAGGAGGGTTAGTCAGCAATTTTGATAGACTATGACCATATCTCAGATCTTGTACAACCAGGACACATATACGCAGTTGTTTCCCTAAAAGACAATGAATGGGGCACGTATTATTGGTTGGAACGATGCATCCGAGGTAAGCAAACCATCTACGCATCATTAATTGATGATGAAGGCATTGAATTTCCTATTGGCTCGATGGTGGTTAAGGGGGAATATCTTACACTAGATGGGAAGTCAAGAAAGACTAGTGGGTGTGTATTCATGGATTACAAACCAAGTTCAGTGGTGTATCACTTCACAAACTTGATCGTTGGAACAAACATCCATCTTCAGACAATGTCAAGCAAGAGATCAACCAAGGTATGCTACTACCTTCCTCATTCAGAGCATGAGAGATTGATTGAGACAATTAGCAACAGAGAGGATCCAGGTGGATTTATTGAATGAGTCCAGTCAAATTTACATAAGGGAAAGAATTGCATCAAAGAATGTTATGTTCTACATCGAGGTATGTGTAGTTTTATGTTATTTTGTTGGTACATGCATTTTTTGTTGATACATACATACATACATGTATTTTCCATACATACATGCATACATACATAGAGATACATTCATCTGCCATGTCATCATTTCACCCTTTGTCATTAATGTTTAGAAACCTAATCTATCCCTAGAAACTTAGTATAGCCCTAGAAGCACTAATATAACCCTACAAACCTAATCTAGCCCTAGAAATCCTAGAAAGATAAACTAACCCTAGAAACACTAATTTAACACTACAAAAATAAGCTAGAATACTATAAACCTAATCTAGTCCTAGAAACCTAAAGTAGCCCTAGAAACACTAATATAACCCTAGGAAACTGATATAGAATCCTAGAAACCTAATCTATCCCTATTAACCTAATATAGCCCTAGAATCCGTGAACCACCACATGTACCCTCATTAGGGGGTATTTGGATTCCAAGTGGGTATACTAGTATGATAGATTCCTTACAATTATGAAAATTAATAACTTCTTTTTCTGTGTAAGGTTATGTTATATTTTTTCACAGTTATGGCATATTACTCTTAGACATTATGACACATTTATGATGAGAATTACACATTCTATTAAATAAAGGAAATAATCTCTTCTCATGCAAACTCTAGCCATGTCTCTTCCCTTATCTTCACCAGTGGTTATGTCTTCATGATCCCTACCATATAACTCCTAGGGCTTTCTAAACAAACCTATAATCTCTAGGACATCTAGGAATCCCTCATTGGATTCAACAACAAGCTTATGTTAATCAACCAACAACCATTGATTCCTAGAGGTCTACACACAAGCTAAAGAAAAAAAAAGAAAAACTCTTAACATTGGGAACAAATAGCCAAAACCAACAATGCAACTAGAACACAATGACCAAGGGAACTTCAAAATGCAACACCACTCCACAAAAGAAGTTGCTTTAAACCTACCTCATTTGGTATGAGAGAAGCTGCTTTAGAGACCTAGAGACCTCCCTACCACTTCTCTCATTTTGTATGAGAGAAGTTGCTTTGGACCTACCTCACTCATGTCGATGCTTGAGTTTTTGGAGGTCGACCTCTCATCCCACATATCCTCTTCAACATTTTTTGTTCTCTTGGTTTTGTGCCGACCCAAACTTTTGTTCATGCTTTGGGTACCTTGAGGTATATCCCCAACCCAAAAAACTCTTATATTATGTTGATTATTGGCTTCACCCAACAAAATTATATTTAACAATACACATATTCATAGATTTGGTTCCCCATGCTCAATGCTCACACAAATCTAGCTACATTTTGGGTTTTTTCCCTTATCCAAGAATCGTGTCATCAACCTAGGGTTTCCACTAATATATTCTAACTAGACACTAGAATCTCCTTGACCAAACTTGATGGAAAAAAGCACAGAGATATTCTAGACTCTTAGATATGTATCCTAACAATTTATTTTAAAACATGTTGATTTATGGTTGAATATTGATGCTTGATTCCTATAGATAACCACTTAGAGGGACTTGTCATCATCATCATCAACACCATCATCACCATCATCATCATCATCAACATCATCATCAACATCTTCATTATCATCATCATCACAATCTTCATCATCATTGTCATATCTAGGTTCCTCGTCAACATCTCCATCATCATTATCATCATCTTCATCATCATCATATTCATCACCATCTTCATCACCATCACCATCATCATCAATGTCTTCATCATCATCACCATCATCATCATCAACATCCTCATCATCATTGTCATCTCTAGGTTCCTCATCAACATCTCCATCATCATCATCTTCTTCATAGTCATCATCATCACCATCTATTAAATTTTCAGAATTTACTTCAATCTAATCTAGGATCTTAATTGAGAGAACAACATGAACATCAAGTCTACATCATATCAAACATGGACACAATAATGCAAGCACACAAGAGACACAGAGTTTACTTGGGAAAAACAATAAAGGTGAAAAACCCCAATAACTTCCTTAGAGATAGGTAGAGCAATGATACAACCAGAATACAAGAGATAGTCTTCTTCTAGAAGCAGCGCCTCCTCCTCCACAAGTGCGCCACTCTCCGAAGTGTGAGTGAGTGAATAGAAAATGATGAAATAGAGATCTCCCGATCTCTATTTATACTAGACTTGACTTGCCTCATAACCTTTACTAGGTCGGCCTTAACTTAACCACATAACACAATGTTGACTGGTCAGACACACAATAGGGTGGTCTAATAACCCTTTGACCCACATGACTTATACAGGGCCGACCCCAACAAGGTGGTCTAATAACCCATCAAGTATAAGTTATGACACTTACAATATAAATGACGACACTTCCGTATATAGGAATAATAACATCTCTATAGGAATACAACCACTTCCATATAGAGGAATAATAACATCTCTATAGGAATACAATATACATATATGTGAAATACATTCTGAAGTTACATATACATCAACACTCCCTCTTAACTAGGAAGGTATTTTTCGACATAGGTCTTCTAGCACAAGTCATCTTCTCTGGATCATCGCCACTGGATAATCCTCATCGAGTCATCATCATAATCACTGTTACTACTATCTCAATCAATCTCTGAATCTACTACTCATAGGAAGTTCTACAGAGCCAGTCCTTTTTCATACTGGATGTAGGCCCACAATATGTAGGTCTTCATAATCATTGGCCATACTGTGGAATCCTCAGGACTTATTACGTGCATCACAAAACCTTGCAAGAGCATCCCAGGACTTATTACAGGCACACAGCCCAACCTATCGGATCTCCTAGGGAGCTATTACATGTGACCCTACCACAAAACCTCGAAAGAGAATCCCAGGACTGATTACAAGCACATAGCTCAACCTATCGGATCTCCCAGGGTGTTATTATATGTGGTCACCACAAAACCTTGCAAGAGAATCCCATGACTTATTACGGGAACACATCCCAACCTATCGAATCTCCCAGGGCGATATTACATGTGGCCATGCAAAACCTTGCAAGAGCATCCCAGCACTTATTATGAGCACACAGCTTGACCTATCACATCTCCCAGGGCACTATTATATGCCATAGGACAAAACCTCAAAAGAGCATCTGCCATATATCCTAGGGAGATATTATATGCCAGCGAAGAAACCTTGCAAGACTATCTGCAGATCTCCCAGGGCGCTATTATATGTCCACCCAAAGCAAAACCTCTAAAGAGCGTTTTCCAAATCTCCTAGGGAGATATTATATGCCAGCGGAAAAACCTAGCAAGAGAATTTGCAAACCTCCCAGGGCACTATTATATGCTTATCTGCACAACCTGTCCATGGCCACAGAGTATCAACCTGATACTCACCATACATCATCCTGATGTATACATGATCATCCTGATCATTATCACTGCAACATCCTGCTGCATGTCATATGGAGCAACATCCTGAAGCTCATCATCCATGATCATCCTGATCATACAATGCATCTACCTTATGCATACCAAGTATCTACCTGATACATATCATCATACATGATCCTCCTGATCATACAATGTATCCACCTGATACAAATACAAATACATGATCCACCTGATCATACATGACACATATCAACATACATAATCTACCTGATCATACAATGTATCCACCTGATACATATACAGATACATGGTATAAGCATCCAACATGATGCATATACAAAACATATACAAATGATCCTACTGATCATATCCAGCATCCAACATGATGCGTACATACATATACATATAAATGATCCAACTGATCATATCCAACATCCAACATGATGCGTACATACATATACATATAAATGATCCAACTGATCATATCCAGCATCCAACGTGATGCGTATACAGAGCAGTAACTGAAGCATCATCCTGATGCTCATCATCCAGCACTTACATCCATATCCATGTGAAGGATCCTCCTTCCAACATGCTTGGAATGGCTTCTGCAAATGTGTCCATCACTTCTTCCTCGAAGTGTCATCAATGTGAAGAACACCAAGCCTCTCCCTGAAGTACTCGAACTTCACCCTGGCTAGTGGCTTCATAAGTACATCTGCAATCTGCTCATCCCTCGCAATGTATAGGAGCTTCACAGCTCCTCTCTACACCATATCCCTGATATATTGATATTTGATATCTATGTGTTTCGACTTGTCATGAAACACTGGGTTCTCGGACAGCTTCACACAACTCTGTTTATCACAAAACATACCAGTAGCATCCAACGGGAGATAAAATAACTCATACAGTAGCTTACGTAGCCATACTACCTCACAACTAGATGAACAGGCTGCAACATACTCTGTCTCAGCTGTACTCAGTGCTATGCAAGACTGCTTCCTGCTGAACCAAGAGATCACACCTGATCCCATACTGAAGCAACATCCAGATGTGCTCTTCCTATCTGCAGCACTGCCAACCCAATCTGAATCAACATAACCCTGCAGGTTAAACTTTTGATTTGCTTCATACTTGATCCCATAATCCACTGTACCCTTCGGGTACCTCAGAACATGCTTTACAGCAACCAAGTGAACACTCCTCGGATCCGTCAGGAACTGGCTCAATGTGTTCACCGTAAAGCAAATATCTGGTCTCGTGTTCATCAGGTACATCAAGGACCCAATCATCTGACGATACATAGAGACATCAACCGGCTTAGATGAAGCATCACATAGAAGCTTCAGATTTGATGCCATAGGTGTGGCCATAGCCTTGTAGTCCATCATCTTGAACCTCTTCAGGATCTCTACTGCGTACTTCCCTTGACCAAGGAAGATTCCATCTGCACTCTGCCATACCTCCATATCTAGAAAGTGGTGCATCATACCCAAGTTCTTCATCTCGAACTTGACAGCAAGCTTGCACTGTGTGTCGGCAATCAATCTATCTTCACCTGTGATAAACAGGTCATCCGCATACAAAAGTAGTGTCACTGGATTGCCTTCCTCAACCTTGTAGTAAAGGTTGGAATCCACTTTACTCTTGGTAAAGCCCAAACTAGATAGAAAGTTGTCTACCATACCAAGTTCTAGGAGCTTGCTTCAAGCCATACAAGGCTTTTTTCAATATGCATTCGTATGACTCCCTGTCATGTATTTCAAAACCAAGTGGCTGCTTCACATATACTTATTCTTCAACTACACCATTCAAGAAAGTTGTCTTGAAATCCATCTGGTGTATCTTCTATTTCATCACTTTTATATTTCTCTATGTTCCCATCTGCAGCATGCTTGATCTGCTAGATCCATTTGGAAGTCACAACAGACTTCCCTTCAGGTCTTGGGACCGCATCCCAAACAACATTCTTCATGATCGACGGATCATGGCATTCTTCCCGTATCCTGGGAACTTCAATATCTTCAATAGATAATTTTGTTTCTTTGAACAAATGTTGTAGTCCTTCTTTTGTAGGTGAAGGTATACGGTCTTTCCTACAAAACAAGTTAAATTGCATGATTAGAAACATCTCATAATTTTCAAAACAAATTCTTTCACATAAAGAAATATGTCATATAGTCATGCAATTGTTTAAGCCAATGCTTCAATACAACATTCATCCATATCCTGTAACTTTCTAGATGCCTTCCAATCTCTACCAGAACATTGTTAAGAGTTTGCACTACTCCCAACATGTCAGCAAAGAGGTTTGATTCTAGATAAGTAGCAATGGAATGTTGTACAGTGCCATAGGCCACTTACCCATCACATGCATATTAGTAGTATACTAACCTCTAATGCAATCATTCTAATATGCACAATACATATCCTAAGTCTAGGAACATAAGCATATACATCATTGAACAATTTTATTTAAACAAACAAATATGTAAGAATTGGTAATTAAAATACTTATCTTTGTTTGTTTGTTGGGTGGACTCCCTCTGAGTCTTTGTTTCCTTGCAGGAGCTGCTGAAGTAGCTTCTTCTACACCTTTCTGTTGTGGAATGTAGAAAGATGGTCAACTCCATCTGAATATCTGCATCCTTGCAGAAACTACTGGAGTGTGCTTCTTCTTGATCTTTGCTTCCTGGATTACCTGTCCTTGAACTCATATTCATCCCTGCTCCCTATGCATCCTTATTAGTATCATGATTGCGTTATCCTCGAGGTCTCATACATAATCACACATTTATTAGTATAATCTTAAACATGTATAGTCATTATCATTCATAGATAATAAACATTAGTATTCAACGTTTCAGGGAAGTCTTCTTTTACTCATGCATATTCTTATTTGATCATAGGACTCTTTTGATTAGTTAAATCATCAATGCATAAACCCGTGATTACTCAAACCTATAACTTCATGATTCTTCTGGTTAGTCATATCATCAATTATGGTAAGACACATAATATGCATACAACCATGACTATTCAAACCTATGACTTCATGAATAATCATTATCAACAACACAACAGTATAAGATCCTAACACAAGGTAGGATTCTAGCTTGATATAGGAAAAACATACTTGGATTAGCATGCTAGCTAGTTATGTCTAACATACCCACATAATGTCTTCTGGTTCTCTTCAATGACTTGTGCTAGTAACCTGTATGTCTCATAAGTTATCCATTGTAGAACCAAGTTATACAAACCTCGTAAGTAGATCTTCTAAGTGATCCATGACAATGGATGAATCTTTGTCTTCATGTCATCATGATCATATGTTCTTGAACTAGAACATGATTTGTCTTTCTTGGTGTACCTTTCATGTTAGCGGACAACATAAACCTCATACAACACCATAATGCATTAGTACAATCATAAGTGTCAACACCCTAATGAATGCATTCATAATTTTGTTAAGGTGATACAACAAGTCTAAAATCAAGATTGTTCTAACCGTAATAACATCAAGACAAACATATCATAAAATTAATCATGAACAAATCTCGAGACATACCTAGATGAGTCATACCTCTCGTAATCTTCTTATGGAAGGCCTTAGCCTCATCTCCCTCTGAGACAGGAACTTCTTCACTTATGCAGGTGACCAATCCATCTTCTTTTAGGATTAACCCAATCCACTTGATTTGCAAGAACTGGACCTGGAGCTGGATTAGGGTTTGTCAAAGAAACCCCAAAAATTCAAACTTCTGAAAGGATATAAATATGCACCTTGATGAGCTGATCAAGTTGGTATATTCAGAATTTGAGAATTGTAAAGTTTCACCCCTCGAAATTGCCTTTTAGATTTCTAGATTCACTTGGGAGGACCCTGAATTAGGGTTTGAGTTTCCCAGAGCTTCACCCAACCAAAAGATTTGATTTAAAGCTCTAAGCTTCGATTTTTCTAAGGAGATTCCTGCCATGGTCACAGATTTCCAAAATTCCAATTTTTGCAGAAGCCCTAATTTTCCATCTTTCCGATCAAAGTCCTAAACTGGGGTTTGATCAAGCCCGACCTTCTGCCCAACCTATAAATTTTGAGCATTAATTCACAATACTCTTGGATCTTTACTGAGAGAATAACACATACAGTATATCAATTCATAATAATCACAATAAGCATGACAAGCATCACAAGAATCAAAAGCATGAGAGATAAGAGACATAGAGTTTTCGTGGGGAAAACCCTAAGGTGAAAAACCCCACAAATTCCTCAGAGATAGAGAGAGAAATGGATCAACCAAAGTAAAACCAAAATACACTGAGATAGTCTCCTAGTAGCAGATGATACTCCTCCTCACTAGTGCGCCACTTTTTGAGTGAGAGAGATATGACTTTCCAAATGATCTAAATAGAGATCTCCTAATCTCTATTTATACTAACCTGTTTTCCCAGTGACCTTATGGGGCCGACTTGTCTATCTAGGTACATCCACAATATAATATATATATTTCAGGGCCGACCCCATACATGGTGGTCTAATAACCCATCGAAAAGTACACACACTTGCGACACTTGTCAATCCACATGACAACACTTCCTTATAGAGGAATAACACATCTCTTATAAGGGTACAATAAATATATATGAAATACATAGATGAAATACATTCCGAAGTTACATATACATCAACACAAACAAAAAATCTGATCTTGGTCTCTAAATTTTGATTTTGATGAGTAGCATCCAGCCGTGGTCTCCGATTACAAAAATTCCAAGTGACTCCGAAGCCCTAAATTCCGGAAGCCATGAATGAAGATGCTAAAAAATAATTATGTTTTGACAGAAATATGTACCTGATTGTTTCTAGTGTAACTCCGAACTTTTTGATCCACAGAGTCTGAAAAATTTTCCTCAGATAGCCCGACCTATTATCTTTCCATCTCAATAGTTCTGACCTCAATTGGATTTTCGGAGAGAGAGAGTTATGCCAAGTGTCACAATGTGACCTTTTTATGGGATAATACAGGAGAGCAAACTTGTACGGTGTGCCACGTGTCATTGGTTCCACTTTGGCCTCTGAACAAGTTTCCTGATATAGTACAGTTTGTGTACTACCTGTCACTTTTTACGAAATTTAATTTGGATCTTCCTAGCCCAAGTTATGACATTTTTCCCAAGGTCACCTAATTTCGACTCAGATCTAGAAGAAGCAGAAACCCTATATTGTACAGATCATAAATCACAAATTACAATGAATTAGAGGTTGTCATTTGGATACAAGGTACATGGGGATCTGATCTTCGACCTGTAAAAGTTTCATATCCGAAAACTTCACCAAAATGGATTTATAGAGAAAGTGATACGATGACTGGTATTTTCTATATCAAGCCGTAGCATCGTAAGTGCAACAAGTGTCATACATGCCATATCATGCCTTATTTCAGGCTAGCTCTAATACCATGTTAAATTTTCAGAATTTACTTCAATCTGATCTAGGATCTTAAGTAAGAGACCAACATGAACAGCAAATCTACAGCATATCAAACATGGACACAATAATGCAAGCACACAAGAGACACAGAGTTTACTTGGGGAAAACCATAAAGGTGAAAAACCCCAATAACTTCCTCAGAGATAGATAGAGCAATGATACAACTAGAATACAAGAGATAGTCTTCTCCTAGAAACAGATCCTCATCCTCCACAAGTGCGCCACTCTCCGAAGTTTGAGTGAGTGAATAGAAAATGATGAAATAGAGATCTCCCGATCTCTATTTATACTAGACTTGACTTGCCTCATAACCTTTACTAGGTCGGCCTTAACTTAACCACATAACACAATTCTGACTGGGCCAACACCCAATAGGGTGGTCTAATAACCCTTTGACCCACATGACTTATATAGGGCCGAGCCCAACAAGGTGGTCTAATAACCCATCAAGTATAAGTTACGACACTTAAAATATAAATGACGACACTTCCGTATAGAGGAATAATAACATCCCTATAGGAATACAACCACTTCCATATAGAGGAATAATAACATGTCTATAGGAATACAATATACATATATGTGAAATACATTCTGAAGTTACATATACATCAACACTCCCTCTTAACTAGGAAGGTATTTCTTGACACATGTCTTCTAGCATGGCTCACCTTCTTTGGATCATCGTCACTGGATAATCATCATTGAGTCATCGTCATCGTCACTACTACTGCTATCTCAATCAATATCTGAATCTACTCATCATAGGAAGTTCTACAAAGCCAATCCTTTTTCATACTGGATGTAGGCTCACAACTTGTAGGTATTCATAATCACTCGCCATACTGTGGAATCCTCAGGACTTATTACGTGCATCACAAAACCTTGCAAGAGCATCCCAAGACTTATTATGGGCACACAACCCAACCTATCGGATCTCCTAGGGAGCTATTACATGTGACCCTACCACAAAACCTCAAAAGAGAATCCCAGGACTGATTACGAGCACACAGCTCAACCTATCGGATCTCCCAAGGCGCTATTATATGTGGTCACCATAAAACCTTGCAAGAGCATCCCAGGACTTATTACGGGAACACATCCCAACCTATCGGATCTCCCATGGAGAAATTACATGTGGTCATGGAAAAACCTTCCAAGAGCATCCCAAGACTTATTACGAGCACACAGCTCGACCTACCAAATCTCCCAGGGCACTATTATATGCCATAGGACAAAACCTCAAAAGAGCATCTGCCATATATCCTAGGGAGATATTATATGCCAGCGAAAAAACCTTGCAAGACTATCTGTAGATCTCCCAGGGCACTATTATATGTCCTCCCAAATAAAAACCTCAAAAGAGTGTTTTCCAAATCTCCCATGGAGCTATTATATGCCAGCGCCAAAACCTAGCAAGAGAATCTGCAAACCTCCCAGGGCGCTATTGTATACTTATTTGCACAACCTGTCCACGACCATAGAGTATCAGCCTGATACTCACCATACATCATCTTGATGTATACATGATCATCCTGATAATCATCACTGCAACATCCTGTTGCATGTCATATGGAGCAACATCCTGAAGCTTGTCATCCATGATCATCCTGATCATACAATGCATCTACCTGATGCATACCAAGTATCTACCTGATACATATCATCATACATGATCCTCCTGATCATACAATGTATCCACCTGATACAAATACAAATACATGATCCACCTGATCATACATGATACATATCAACATACATAATCTACCTGATCATACAATGTATCCACCTGATACATATACAGATACATGGTCTAAGCATCAAACATGATGCATATACAAAACATATACAAATCATCCTACTGATTATATCTAGCATCCAACATGATGCGTACATACATATACATATAAATGATCCAACTGATCGTATCCAACATCCAACATGATGCGTACATACATATACATATAAATGATCCAACTGATCATATCCAGCATCCAACATGATGCATATACAGAGCAGTAACTGGAGCATCGTCCTGATGCTCATTATCCAACGCTTACATCCACAGCCATGTGAAGGATCCTCCTCCCAACATGCTTGGAATGGCTTCTGCAAATGTGTCCATCACTTCTTCCTCGAAGTGTCATCAATCTGAAGAACACCAAGCCTCTCCCTGAAGTACTCAAACTTCACCCTGGCTAGTGTCTTCATCAGTACATCTACAATCTGCTCGTCTATCGCAATGTACAGGAGCTTCACAGCTCCTCTCTGCACCATATCCCTGATATATTGATATTTGATCTCTATTTGTTTCAACCTGTCATGAAACAGTGGGTTCTAGGATGGCTTCACACAACTTTGGTTATCATAGAAGATACCAGTAGCATCCAACAGGAGATCAAATAACTTAGACAGTAGCTTCCTTAGCCATACTGCATCACAACTAGCTGAACATGCTGCAACATACTCAGCCTCAGTTGTACTCAGTGCTACGCAAGACTGCTTGTTGCTGAACCAAGAGATCACACGTGATCCCATACTGAAGCAACATCCAGATGTGCTCTTCCTATCTGCAACACTGCCAACCCAATCTGAATCAACATAACCCTGCAGGTTAAACTTTTGATTTGCTTCATACTTGATCCCATAATCCACTGTACCCTTCGGGTACATCAGAACATGCTTTACAGTAACCAGGTGAACACTCCTCGGATCCGTCAGGAACTAGCTCAATGTGTTCACCGTAAAGCAAATATCTGGTCTCGTGTTCGTCAGGTACATCAAGAACCCAATCATCTAACGATACATAGAAACATCAACCGGCTCAGATGAAGCATCACATAGAAGCTTCCGATTCGATGCCATAGGTGTGGACATAGCCTTACAGTCCATCATCCTGAACCTCTTCAGGATATCTATTGCATACTTCCCTTATCCAAGGAAGATTCCATTTGCACTCTGCCACACCTCCATATCTAAAAAGTGGTGCATCATACCCAACTTCTTCATCTCGAACTTGGCAGCAAGCTTCCACTGCGTGTCAGCAATCAATCTATCTTCACTTGTGATAAACAAGTCATCTGCATACAAAAGTAGTGTCACTGGATTGCCTTCCTCAACCTTGTAGTAAAGGTTGGAATCCATTTTACTCTTGGTAAAGTCCAAACTAGATAGAAAGTTATCTACCATACCAATTTCTAGGAGCTTGCTTCAAGCCATACAAGGATTTCTTCAATCTGCATTCGTATGACTCCCTGTCATGTATTTCAAAACCAAGTGGTCGCTCCACATATACTTCTTCTTCAACTACACCATTCAAGAAAGCTGTCTTGAAATCCATCTGGTGTATCTTCTATTTCATCACTTTTATATTTCTCTATGCTGTCATCTGCAGCATGCTTGATCTGATAGATCCATTTGGAAGTCACAACATACTTCCCTTCAGGTCTTGGGACCGCATCCCAAACATTGTTCTCCATGATAGACGGATCATGGCATTCTTCCCGTATCCTAGGAACTTCAATATCTTCAATAGATAATTTTTTTGCTTTGAACAAATGTTGTAGTCCTTCTTTTGTAGGTGAAGGTATACTGTCTTTCATACAAAACAAGTTAAATTGTGTGATTAGAAACATCTCATAATTTTCAAAACAAATTCTTTCACATAAAGAAATATGTCATACAGTCATGCAATTGTTTAAGCCAATGCTTCAATACAACATTCATCCATATCCTGTAACTTTCTAGATGCCTTCCAATCTCTACGAGAACATTGTTAAGAGTTTGCACTACTCCCAACATGTCAGCAAAGAGGTTTCATTTTAGATAAGTAGCAATGGAATGTTGTACAGTGCCATAGGCCACTTACCCATCACATGCATATTAGTAGTATACTGGTCATTAATGCAATCATTCTAATATTCACAATACATATCCTAAGTGTAGGAACATAAGCATATGCATCATTGAACAATTTTATTTAAACAAACAAATATGTAAGAATTGGTAATTAAAATACTTATCTTTGTTTGTTTGTTGGGTGGATTCCCTCTGAGTCTTTGTTTCCTTGCAGGAGCTGCTGAAGTAGCTTCTTCTACACCTTTCTGTTGTGGAATGTAGAAAGATGGTCAACTCTATCTGAATATCTGCATCCTTGTAGAAACTACTGTAGTGTGCTTCTTCTTGATCTTTGCTTCCTGGATTACCTGTCCTTGAACTCATATTCATCCTTGGTCCCTATGCATCCTTATTAGTATCATGATTGTGTTATCCTTGAGGTCTCATACATAATCACACATTTATTAGTATAATCTTAAACATGTATATTCATTATCATTCATAGATAATAAACATTAGTATTCAAGGTTTCAGGGAAGTCTTCTTTTACTCATGCATATTCTTATTTGATCATAGGACTCTTCTGATTAGTTAAATCATCAATGCATAAACCCGTGATTACTCAAACCTATAACTTCATGATTCTTCTGGTTAGTCATATCATCAATTATGGTAAGACACATAATATGCATACAACCATGACTATTCAAACCTATGACTTAATGAATAATCATTATCAACAACATAATAGTATAAGATCGTAACACAAGGTAGGAGTCTAGCTTGATATAGGAAAAACATACTTGGATTAGCATGCTTGCTAGTTATGTCTAACATGCCCACATAATGTCTTCTGGTTCTCTTCAATGACTTGTGCTAGTAACCTGTATGTCTCATAAGTTATCCATTGTAGAACCAAGTTATGCATACCTCATAAGCAGATCTTCTAAGTGATCCATGACAATGGATGAATCTTTGTATTAATGTCATCATGATCATATGTTCTTGAACTAGAACATGATTTGTCTTTCTTGGTGTACCTTTCATGTTAGCGGACAACATAAACCTCATACAACACCATAATGCATTAGTACAATCATAAGTGTCAACACCCTAATGAATACATTCATAATTTTGTTAAGGTGATACAACAAGTATAAAATCAAGATTGTTCTAACCGTAATAATTTAAAGACAAACATATCATAAACATAATCATGAACAAATCTCGAGACATACCTAGATGAGTCATACCTATCAAGATTTCTTGTAATCTTCTTATGGAAGGCCTTAGCCTCATCTCCCTCTGAGACAGGAACTTCTTCACTTATGCAGGTGACCAATCCATCTTCTTCTAGGATTAACCCAATCCACTTGATTTGCAAGAACTGGACCTGGAGCTGGATTACGGTTTGTCAAAGAAACCCCAAAAATTCAAAATTTGAATTTCAAACTTCCGAAAGGATATAAATATGTGCCTTGATGAGCTGATCAAGTTTGTATATTCGGAATTTGAAAACTGCAAAGTTTCACCCCTTGAAATTGCCTTTTAGATTTCCAGATTCACTTGGGAGGACCCTGACTTAGGGTTTGAGTTTCCCGGAGCTTCACCCAACCAAAAGATTTGATTCAAATCTCTAAGCTTCGATTTTTCTGAGGAGCTTCCATCTGTGGTCATAGATTTCCAAAATTCCAATTTTGCAGAAGTCCTAATTTTCCATCTTTCCAATCAAAGTCCTGAACTGGGGTTTGATCAAGTCGGGCCTTCTGCCCAACCAAAAAATATGATCATGGTCTCTAAATTTTGATTTTGATGATTAGCATCCAGCCGTGGTCTCCAATTACAAAAATTCCAACTTTCTCTAAAGCCCTAAATTCCGGAAGCCATGAATGAAGGTGCTAAAAAATAATTATGTTTTCACAGAAATATGTACCTGATTGTTTCTTGTGTAACTCCAAACTTTTTGATCCACAGGGTCTAAAAAGTTTCCTGAGATAGCCTGACCTATTATCTTTCCATCCCGATAGTTCTGACCCCAATTGTATTCTCGAAGAGAGAGTTATGCCAAGTGTCGCAACGTGACCTTTTTATTTGATAGTACAGGAGAGCGAACTTGTATGGTGTGCCACGTGTCATTGGTTCAACTTTGGCCTCTGCAAAAGTTTCTTGATATAGTACAGTCTCTGTACTACCTGTCCCTTTTTATGAAATTTCATTTGGAGCTTCCTAGATCAAGTTATGACCTTTTTCCCAAGGTCACCTAATTTTGACTCAGATCTGGAAGAGGCAGAAGCCATATATTGTACAGATCATAAATCACAAAGTACAACGAATTAGAGGTTGTCGTTTGGAAACAAGGTATATGGGGATCTGATATTCGATTTGTAAAAGTTTCATATCCGAAAACTTCACCAAAATTGATTTATAGCGAAAGTGATACGATGACTGGTATTTGCTATATCAAGCCCTAGCATCGTAAGTGCAACAAGTGTCATACATGCCATATCATGCCTTCTTTCAGGCTAGCTCTAATACCATGTTAAATTTTTAGAATTTACTTCAATCTGATCTAGGATCTTAACTGAGAGAACAACATGAACAACAAATCTACAGCATATCAAACATGGACACAATAATGCAAGCACACAAGAGACACAGAGTTTACTTGGGGAAAACCATAAAGGTGAAAACCCCCAATAACTTGCTCAGAGATAGATAGAGCAATGATACAACCAAAATACAAGAGATAGTCTTCTCCTAGCAGCAGAGCCTCCTCATCCACAAGTGTGCCACTCTCCAAAGTGTGAGTGAGTGAATAGAAAATGATGAAATAGAGATCTCCCGATCTTTATTTATACTAAACTTGACTTGCCTCATAACCTTTACTAGGTCGGCCTTAACTTAACCACATAACACAATGCTGACTGGCCGACACCCAATAGGGTGGTCTAATAACCCTTTGACCCACATGACTTATACAGGGCTGACCCCAACAAGGTGGTCTAATAACCCATCAAGTATAAGTAACGACACTTACAATATAAATGACGACACTTTTGTATAGAGGAATAATAACATCTCTATAGGAATACAATATACATATATGTGAAATACATTCCAAAGTTACATATACATCCACACCATCATCATCATCATCAACATCTTCATCATCATCACCATCATCATCAACATCTTCATCATCATTTTCATCTCTAGGTTCCTCATCAACATCTCCATCATCATCATCTTCATCATCATCATCATCTTCATCACCTTCGCCATCACCATCATCATCAACATCTTCATCATCATCATCAACATCTTCACCATCATTGTCACCTCTAGGTTCCTCATCAACATCTCCATCATCATCATCTTCTTTGTCATCATCATCATCATCATCTTCATCACCATCACCATCATCATCAACGTCTTCATCATCATCACCATATTCATCATCATTGTCATCTCTAGGTTCCTCATCAACATCCCCATCATCATCATCTTCTTAATCATCATCATCTTCATGACCATCTTCATCACCATATTCATCACCATCACCATCACCATCATCATCAACGTCTTCATCATCATCACCATCATCATCATCATCAACATCTTCATCATCATTGTCATCTCTAGGTTCCTCATCCACATCTCCATCATCATCATATTCTTCTTCATCATCATCGTCACCGTCAACATCTTCATCATCATCACCATCGTCATCAACATCTTCATCATCATTGTCATCTCTAGGTTCCTCATCAACATCTCCATTATCATCATCTTCTTCATCATCATCATCTTCATCATCATCACCATCACCATAACCATCATCATCAACGTCTTCATCATCATCACCATCATCATCATCATCAACATCTGCATCATCATTGTCATCTCTAGGTTCCTCATCAACATCTCCATCATCATCATCTTCTTCGTTAGCATCATCATCATCATCTTCATCACCATCACCATCATCATCAACGTCTTCATCATCATCACCATCTTCATCATCACTGTCATCTCTAGGTTCCTCATCAACATCCCCATCGTCATCATCTTCTTCATCATCATCATCTTCATCACCATCACCATCAACATCATCATCAATGTCTTCATCATCATCACCATCATCATCATCATCAACATCTTCATCATCATTGTCATCTCTAGGTTCCTCATCAACATCTCCATCATCATCATCTTCTTCGTCATCATAATCATCATCTTCATCACCATGACCATCATCATCAATGTCTTCATCATCATCACCATCTTCATCATCATCACCATCCTCATCATCATTGTCATCTCTAGGATCCTCATTAACATCTCCATCATCATCATCTTCTTCATCATCATCATCATCATCTTCATCACCATCACCGTCACCATCATCATCAACGTCTCCATCATCATCACCACCATCATCATCATCACCGTAAGTGCCCGATCGACGATTTTGCAAATTTGACCCCAATGTGCAAAAAGTGCATACCACCATACTCAGCAAAACCCTAGTTTAAAAAATGGACCTACAAGATGACACGCGGGCCACGGGACTGGAGGAGAGGGGCACCCCTAACACTATCCCGACATCCTGAATCCAATGGATTGGACGGTTTGTCGATCCAGACCACAGTCGTCATTCTACAACTCGTTTAGTCTCGCATCCAAAAGGCCTTCAAGGACACCCACTAGATACCTACCAAGGGCATAGAATTCCAATCGTGCAACAAAACTGAGTTCCGGGGAATCCTGGAAGTGTGTCTAGGAAGGTTCTAGCTGGGAACGCTAGTCATACGTTCGCGGTGGATGATTTTGCAAAGTTGACCCCCATGTGCAAATATTGCACACTCCCTTACTGAGCAAAACCCTTGTTTCCAAAATGGACCTATAAGGTGACACCTGGGCTATGGGACTAGAGGAGAGGGGCACCCCTAACATTATCCCGATGTCCTGAATCCAACAGAGTTGACGGTTTGTCGATCCGAGCCACTGTCGTCATTCTATGGCTCATTCTGTCTCGCATCCAAGGCCATTTGGGACACCTGCTGGATACCTATCGGGGGCATAGAATTCCAACCGTGCAACAAAATTGGGTTCTGGGGAGTCCTGCAAGTGTGTCTAGGAAGGTTCTAGCTGGGAACGATAGCCATAAGTGCCCGGTTGACGATTTTGCAAATTTGACCCCAATGTCCAAAAATTGCACACTCCCTTACTAAGCAAAACCCTAGTTTCCAAAATGGACCTACAAGGTGACACCCGGGCCATGGGACCAAAGGAGAGGGGAACCCCTATCACTATCCTGATGTCCTGAATCCAATGCAGTCGACGGTTTGTTGATCTGAGCCACGGTTGTCATTCTATGGCTCATTTAGTCTCACATCCAAAAGGCCTTCAGGGACACCTGCTGGATACCTACCGAGGGCATAGAATTCCAACCGTGCAACAAAACTGGGTTTTGAGGAGTCTTGCAAGTGTGTCTAGGAAGGTTTCAGCTGGGAACGCTAGCCATACATTCCCGATGGATGATTTTGCAAAGTTGACCACCGTGTGCAAAAATTACACTCTCCCTTACTGAGCAAAACCCTAGTTTCCAAAATGGACCTACAAGGTGACACCTGGGCTATGGGACCGGAGGAGAGGGGCAACCCTAGCACTATCCCGATGTCCTAAATCCAACGGAGTCTACGGTTTTTCAATCCCAGCCACGGTCATCATTCTAGGGCTCGTTCTATCTCGCATCCAAAAGGTCTTTAGGGACACCTACTGGATAGCTACCGTGGGGATAGAATTCCAACCGTGCAAAAAAAACCGGGTTCTAGGGATTCCTGCAAGTGTGTCTAGGACGGTTCTAGCTGGGAATGATAGCCATAAGTGCTCGGTCGATGATTTTGCAAATTCGACCCCAATGTGCAAAAATTGCACAGTCCCTTACTAAGCAAAACCCTAGTTTCCAAAATGGACCTACAAGATGACACTTGGGCCACGAGACTGGAGGATAGGGGCACCACTAGCACTATCCCGACGTCCTGAATCCAACGAAGTTGACGGTTTGTCGATCCGAGCCACGGTCGTCATTCTACGGCTCGTTCTGTCTTGCATCCAAAAGGCCTTCAGGGACACCTGTTGGATACCTACCGGTGGGATAGAATTCCAACTGTGCAACAAATCCGGGTTCTAGGGAGTCCTGCAAGTGTGTCTAGGAAGGTTCCAACTAGGAATGCTAGCCATAAGTGCCTGGTCGGTGATTTTGCAAATTTGACCCTAATGCGAAGGCCATGCCAATCTTGCTCAAGGGGGGCATTTCTCATCCGGAGGCCCCCGGGCGTGCATGGCCACTGTGGACAGGTCCACAATGGCCACATGGAACTGTGGGAGCTGACAGAATCCAATTCCGCTCGTCGGTTTGCGTTCTGTGGCCCCAGAGCAAATCCTCAAAGTTTCCCTAAATGGACCCGGGGTGCCCAACTAGAATGCCTACATCACCCAAATCATTGCTCCGTTTGTGAATCCGTCGATTCTGGTGTGTCTAGGGCACCGGGTTTAAGCTTGTTTACCCACCACACCATGCCTCGAAGACCCGGAAACAATGCCAATGAGCCATCTCTGGAGCTAGGGTTTTGCTCAGTGAGGGCCATTCCAAATTCGCTCAAGGGGCGCATTTCTCAGCTGGAGACCCCCGGGCGTGCGTAGCCACTGTGGATAGGTCCACAATGGCCACGTGGACCTGTGGGAGCTTATGAAATCCAAGTTCGCTTGCCGGTTTGGGTTCCATGGCCCTGGAGCAAATCCTCAAAGTGTCCCTTAATGGTCCCGGGGTGCCTGACTAGAATGCCCATAGCACCCAAACCATGGCTATGTTTGCGAATCCGTCAATTCTAGTAGGTCTGGGATGTCAGGTTTCCACTAGGCCCCCCCCCCACACCGTGCCTCGAAGACCTGAAAACGGTGGTAATGAGCCATCTCCGGAGCTAGGCTTTTGCTTAGTGAGGGCCATTCCAAATTCGCTCAAGGGGGGCATTTCTCATCCAAAGGCCCCGAGGCATGCGTGGCCACCGTGGACATGTCCACAATGGCCATGTCCACCTATCCACGATGGCCACACCTGCCCAGGGGCCTCCGGATGAGAAATGGCCCCCTTGAGCGAAATTTGAATGGCCCTCACTGAGCAAAACCCTAGCTCCGAAGATGGCTCTTTGGAACCATTTTCGGGGATTGGCGGCATGCTGTGGGGGATCCCCTAGCTAAAACCCGAAGTCTTGGATCCACCGAAATCGATGGATTCACGACTGGAGCCACAGTTTGGGTGTTGCGGGCATCTTGGTCTGGCACCCCGAGGCCATTCGAGGACACTTTGAGGATTTGCGCTCGTGCCACGGAACCCAAACTGGCAAGTGGACTTGGATTCCATCATCTCCCATACGTCCATGTGGCCATTGTGGACCTGTCTATAGTGGCCACGCATGCTCGGGAGCCTCCAGATGAGAAATGGCCCCCTTGAGCGAATTTGGAATGGCCCTCATTGAGCAAAACCCTATCTTCGTAGATGGTTCATTAGCACTGTTTCTGGGTCTTCGAGGCACAGTGTGTGGGGTCCCCTAGCTGAAACCTGATGCCCCAGACCCACCAGAATTGACATATTCACAAACAAAGCCACGGTTTGGGTGCTGTGGGCATTCTAGTCGGGCACCTCGGGGCCATTCAAGGACACTTTGAGGATTTGCTCCAGGGCCACGGAACCCAAATCGGCAAGCAAACTTGGATTCCATCATCTCCCACAGATCTAGGTGGCCATTTTGGACCTATCCATAGTGGCCATGCATGCCCCGGGGAATCCAGATAAGAAATGGCCCCCTTGAGAGAATTTGGAATGACCCTCACTAAGAAAAACCCTAGCTCTGGAGATATCACATTGGCACCGTTTCTGGGTCTATTCTAGTCGGGCACCTCGGGGCCATTCAGGGATACTTTGAGGATAGGCTCCTAGGCCATAGAATCCAAACCAGTGAGCGGACTTGGATTCGGTCAGCTCCCATAGTTCCACGTGGATATTGTGGACCTGTCCACAATTGCCACACATGCCTGGGGGCCTCTGGATGAGAAATGGCCACCCCCTTGAGCGAATTTGGAATGTCCCTCACTGAGCAAAACCCTAGCTCTGTAGATGGCTCATTGGCACCATTTTCGGGTCTTCGAGGCATGGTGTGGGGGGACCCCTAGCTGAAACCCAGCATCTTGGACCCACAAGAATCGACAGATTCATGAATGGAGCCACGGTTTGGGTGCTACGGGAATTCTAGTTGGGCATCCCGGGGCCATTCAGGGACACTTTGAGGATCTTCTCCAGGGGTACGGAACCCAAACCGGCGAGCGGACTTGGGTTTCGTCGGCTCCCACAGGTGCATATGGCCATTGTGGACTTGTCCACGGTGGCCATGCACGCTCTGGGGCCTATGGATGATAAATTCCCCCCATGAGAAAGATTGGCATGGCCTTCACATTGGCGTCAAATTTGCAAAATCGTCGACCGAGAACTTATGGCTAGCATTCCCAGCTAGAACCTTCCTAGACACACTTGCAGGACTCCCCAGAACCCAGATTTGTTGCATGGTTGGAATTCTATGCCGCCAGTACGTATCCACCAGGTGTCCCTAAAGGCCTTTTGGATACGAGATGAAACAAGCCGTAGAATGACGACCGTGGCTCAGATCAACAAATCGTCGAATCCGTCGGATTCAGGACGTCGGGGTAGTGCTAGGGGTGCCCCTCTCATCTGGTTCCATGGCCCAGGTGTCATCTTGCAGGCCCATTTTGGAAACTAGGGTTTTGCTTAGTAAGGGAGTGTGCAATTTTTGCACATTGGGGTCAAAATCGCAAAATAGTCGACCGAGCACTTATGGCTATCGTTCCTAGTTGGAACCTTCCTAGACACACTTGTAGGACTCCCCGAAACTCTTGTTTGTTGCATGGTTGGAATTCTATGCCCCCGATAGGTATCCAACAGGTGTCCCTGAAGGCCTTTTGGATGCGATACAAAATGAGCCGTAGAATAATGACTGTGGCTCGGATCGACAAACTGTCAACTCCATTGGATTTAGGACATTGGGACAGTACTAGGGGTGCCCCTCTCCTCCGATCCCATAGCCCAGGTGTCATCTTGTAGGTCCATCTTGGAAACTAGGGTTTTTCTCAGTAACGGAGTGTGCAATTTTTGTACACGGGGGTCAACTTTGCAAAAGCATCCACTAGGAACGTATGGCTAGCGTTCCCAGCTGGAACCTTCCTAGAAACACTTGAAGGACTCCCTGGAACCCAGTTTTGTTGCATGGTTGGAATTCTATTCCCTGGTAGGTATCCAACAGGTGTCCCTAAAGGCCTTTTGGATGTGAGACAGAACGAGCCGTAGAATCACGACCGTGGCTCGGATCGACAAATCGTCAAATCTGTTGGATTCTGGACGTCGGGATAGTGATAGGGGTGCCCCTATCCTCCGGTCCCGTAGCCCGGGTGTCACCTTGTAGGTCCATTTAGGAAACTAGCGTTTTGCTCAGTAAGGGAGTGTGCAATCACACGGGGGTCAACGAAGAAGATGATGATGATGGAGATGTTGATGAGGAACCTAGAGATGACAATGATGATGAAGATGTTGATGATGATGATGATGGTGATGATGATGAAGATGTTGATCATGATGGTGATGGTGGTGGTGATGAATATGATGATGATGAAGAAGATGATGATGATGAGGAACCTAGAGATGACAATGATGATGAAGATGGTAATGATGATGAAGAGGTTGATGATGATGGTGATGGTGATGAAGATGATGATGATGATCTAGAAGAAGAAGATGATGATGGAGATGGTGATGAGGAACCTATAGATGACAATGATGATGGAGATGTTAATGATGATGATGATGGTGATGATGATAAAGACGTTGATGATGATCGTGATGGTGATGAAGATGATGATGATGATGATGAATAAGATGATGATGATGAAGATGTTGATGATGATGATGATGGTGATGATGATGAATACGTTGATGATGATGGTGATGGTGAGGGTGATGATGATGAAGATGATGATGATGAAGAATATAATGATGAAGAAGAAGATGATGATGATGGGGATGTTGATGAGGAACCTAGAGATGACAATGATGATGAAGATGGTGATGATGATGAAGATGGTGATTATGATGAAGATGTTGGTGATGATGGTGATGGTGATGAAGATGATGATGATGATGATGAAGAAGATGATGATGATGGAGATGGTGATGAGGAACCTAGAGATGACAATGATGATGAAGATATTGATGTTGATGATGATGGTGATGATGATGAAGAAGTTGATGATGATGGTGATGGTGATGAAGATGATGATGATGATGAAGAAGAAGATGATGATGATGGAGATGTTGATGAGGAACCTAGAGATGACAATGATGATGAAGATGTTGATGATGATGATGGTGTTGAATATTGTAACTTCTAAGAATATTATATTTGTACATTGTTTATTCCGGAGATGTTCCATACCTCCGATGTGATTATACTATGAATCCGGAGATGTTTATTCCTCCGAATTGGTTGTGGTAACTAGGGTTATTAGACCCACCATGTGGGGGTCGGCCCAGTCAGTTATAATAGGGTATTTAACCTAATGGTTAAATACGAGCCTACATGTACTTGTGTAAAATACATGTCAGTGTAGTGTATAAATAGAGGAGGTATGTTCCTCATTTGACACACACACACACTTGAGAAAGGCGCACTTGTGGAGGAGAGGTCTTCTATGGTGGAGGAGGAGATCGTGTCTTTGGTTTGCATCTTTTTATATTGCTGGTCATCTATATTGAGGAAGCTTTGCTGGGTTTTCTAACCCATGAGGGTTTCCCAGGATAAATTTGTGTCTCTTGTGTTTATGCTATGCTTGTTGTTTCTTCAGTGATCCTGTATATGCTATTATTGTGAAATGGAATGTAATGCTGCTATTTTCTGTATTAGCATATTAAATTTTAACATGGTATCAGAGCTAAACTGAAGGAAGGCAAGGTATGGCACTTACGACACTTGCTTTACTTACGACAATTTGAAGGTTAGGGTTTTATATAGAAAAAACCAGTCATCGTGGAACTTTCGCTATAAATACATTTTGGTGAAGGTTCAAGATCTGAAACCTTTACAGGTCGTAGATAACATCTCCAGGTATCTGGTGTCCAAAGGGAACCCTCAGATTCGTTTTACTTTGTAAGTTATGATCAGTACAAGTTAGGGTTTCTGCCTCTTCCAGATCTTAGTCAAAATCAGGTGACCTTGGAAAAAAGGTCATAACTTGGGGTAGGAAGCTCCAAATGAAATTTCATAAAAAGTGACAGGTAGTACACAGACTGTACTATCTCAAGAAACATTTTCAGAGGCCGAAGGTGAACCAGTGACACGTGGAACACCGTACAAGTTCGCTCTCCTGTTTTATCCCATAAACAGGTCACGTTGCGACAATTGGCATAACTCTCTCTCAGAGAGTCCAATTGAGGTCAGACCTGTCAGGATGGAAAGATAACAGGGAAATATATCTCAGGAAAATTTTTTAGAGGCCGAAGTTCAAACATTGATACGTGGCACGCCTTACAAGTTCGCTCTCCTGTTTTATCCCATAAACAGGTCACGTTGCGACACTTGGAATAACTCTCTCTCAGAGAGTCCAATTGAGGTCAGACCTGTCAGGATGGAAAGATGATAGGTCAGGCTACTGCAGTAATGGTTTTTAGACCCTGTGGAGCAGAAATTGCAGAGTTATAGCAGAAACAATCAGGTGCATATTTCTGTCAAAACATAATTATTTTTGGAGCACCTTTATTCATGGCTTCCCAAATTTAGGGTTTCGGAGAAAGTTAGAATTTTTGGAATCGGAGTCCATGGCTGGAAGCTCCTCAGAAAAATAAGAGTTTAGAGCCTTGGATCGAACCTTTTTATTGGAAAGAAGGGTGGGCTTCATCAAACCCTAGTTCGGGTTTCTGTCCAGAAGATCCAGAAGTTTCGAAGGCAATTTTGAGGGGTCAAATTTTGGAGATTTCAAATTGAAGAATGCTAGGTTGATCAGCTCAACAAGACACATTCTTCTATCCATTCAAAAGTGTGAAAGTCAAAGAATGAATTTTTAGGGTTTCTCTAGCAAACCTTAATCAAGCTCCAGATCAAGTTTCAGGGGGAGTTGAGGCTAAGGCTTTACATAAGAAGACTACAAAAAAAAAAGTCTCGACAGGTATGACTTAAGGAGGTTTAGGTATGCCTTGAAATCTGATTCTTGATTAAAGTTCATAATGTGTTTGTCTTCATGTTATTTATTAGTACAATCTTGATTAATGTTATTAATTGTCTTATCACCCTAGTAACAATATGAATGCATGTGAATGATCGAAGACATTCATTGATTAGGGCTATATGATTGTACTTATGCATTATGGTGTTGTGTGAGGTTGATGTTGTCTGCTAACAAGACACAAGTACATCAAAAAAGACAAATCAAGTTCCATGACCATGACAACATGAAGACAAAGACTCACGAGGTATGTATGACTTTGTTATATCATGTTTAACCTACGATACATGCAGGTTCTAGCTCAGGATCTCTAAATCATTGAAGAGATTGTTTAGGTATGTCGTACATAACTAAGCAGGTATACTAATCCAAGTATGTTTTCCTGTGTCATGTTAGAATCTTACCTTGTGTAAGTATACTTGGTATGATTGGTTAGTAATCAAGGGTTTATGCATATTATGTCTCTTATCTTGGTTGATGATTTAACTAACTAGATCAAACAAGAATATGCATGAGTAAAAGAAGACTTCCTCGAAACCCTGAATACTAATGATTATGACTGTACATATTCAAGATTATTTAGAATTAGAATGTTTTGATAATATTTAGAATATACTAATGAATGTATGTTTGTGTATGAGATCATGAGGATGACACTAGTGTACACTTGAGCATGCACAGTGGTACAGAATGAATAGAAGTTCAGAAGACATACAGAAGATCAAGCGGGAGGCAACCACATAAACATAAAAGATAAGTATTTGGGTTGTTATTAGAAATAGTAAATGATATTGCTTGTATGCATATTTGTATTCCTAGAATATATCATGCTGAGTATAAACATTCATAAAGCATTAAACAGTATACTACTAATATGCATATGATTGGTAAATTGGACAAACATTCCATTGTTGCTTGTCTAGAATGAAACCTCTTTGCTGACATGCTGAGAGTTGTGCACACTCTCGATAGTATGTTCTGGTAGAGATTGAAGGCATCTAGATAGCCACTATATGCATACAGGATATGGGAAAGTGTTGTGCCAAATTATTGGTCAAAATAGTTGCATAAATATGTAAATGATATCTGTATGCATAATAGGTTATCATGTCAATATGATTTGATGATTATGAAGTATTACTAATCATGTACTTAATTTTGATTTGTAGGAAAGATCATGATGAATGACGAACTCTGAACAAGCGATGGATGTTCAACAAAAGATTTACAAATCAAACACACTATAGAAAGCTTGTGGTTAAGAGATTCTCTTAGAAAGAGGAAGAGAATCATGATGAGATGTTTTGCTCCAAGGGACTAGATAAGACCATTCTCTTAATAATGTAATCAGGTTCTGTATGGGTTCCCAGGATCGGTAGTCAATTGATGAGCTTAATGATCATCATGGGTGATGTGGAATGCAAGAAGGAACTCACCACATAGTTCGAATGATTTTGAGGCTCATATTAGTAGACTCATCTGACAAGAGATGGCACAGATAGATATGCAGAAGATCACTCAATGCTGAGTGTGAATAATGGACAATTGACAGCTTCATGACAAAGCTTGGGCTTTACCAGAAGTAAAGCTATTCCTAACCTTTACCTTAAGGTTGTGGATGATGAACCTATCATACCATTATTGCATGACGATGATCTCTTTCTGAATGAGAAACAGGTCATGAAAATGGCTGCAGAAATGAAAATGAAAGATCTCGGATTAATGCACTACTTCTTAGGTCTAGAAGTATGGAAATATCCAAAAGAAATCTTTTAAATCAAGGTAAGTATGATGTGAAGTTTCTAAAAAAATATTTGATATGTTGGAGTATAAAGCCATGGCCACTCCCATGGACTCCAACTTGAAGTTGTTAGTTAATGACTCATCGTATTTAGTGGACCTAACCCTATATAGACAAATCATTGGGACATTGATGTATTTAACAAATACTAGGCCAGATATATGCTTTGTTGTAAATACCCTAAGTCAGTATATAGTAGAACCTAGAAAGGTGCACTTAATAGCTACAAAGCATGTAGTGAGGTACCTAAAAGGTACATTAGATTTTTGGTCTATATTATCTTGGAGGTCATGAACTCCGTTTACATGGTTACTCAGATTCTGATTGGGCAGGAAGTGTCTCAGACAGAAAGAGTACATTAGGTGGATGTTATAGTCTTGAATCTGCCATGATCTCATGGTTCAGCAAGAAACAATCTAGTGTGGCTCTCAGTACTGCTGAAGCAGAATATATGGCTGTCTACTCTGCCAGCTGTGAAGCAGTGTGGCTTCAGAAGCTATTATATGGAGTGTTTGACATAGAAATGGATCCCACTGTGATTATGTGTGACAATCAAAGTTGCATTAAGATGACTGAAAATCCTGTGTTCCACAATAAGTCAAAACACATAGAGATCCGATACTTCTATATACGAGATATGGTGCAGAGAGGAGCTATCAAGCTCGAGTATATAAGCACTAAGGATCATATTGTTGATATCTTGACTAAACCTCTGTCTCAAGTAAAGTTTGAATACTTCCAAGACAAGCTTGGTATAGTCCAGAAGGACCCTCCTTGAAAGGGGGAGTAGCATAGTATCTGATAACAAGTCTGTCTCATCAATGATGAGGTTACCTTTTTACTGCACCTAGTTACTTAGAATTATTTAGATTTAGGAATCTTATATATATATTTTTTTTGGATGATAGATGTATACATGCTTTTGATGATAGATGTATACATGCTTTTGATGTTAGATATACACGCTTTTGATGATAGATGTATACATGCTTTTGATGATAGACGTTATGTATGTTTTGATGATGAGGATACATGTTTTGTTATACATGTTTTGATGATGAGGATACATTTTTGTTATACATGTTTTGATGATGAGGTTACATGATGCCTTGATGTATTGATACGTGTTTGTACTTGTATTGATGAAGATACTTGTACCCATAGTGATGTCGGGATTGGATCATCCGTAGACTTCAGTCCTAAAGAGAGCCGTAGACGTATGTCTTCGAGAATGAAGTCCTTGGTGGACTTGAGGGGATTGGATCATCCCTGGACTTCAGTCCTAAAGAGAGCCGTAGACGTATGTCTTCGAGAATGAAGTCCTTGGTGGACTTGAGGGGATTGGATCATCCCTGGACTTCAGTCCTAAAGAGAGCCATAGACGTATGTCTTCGAGAATGAAGTCCTTGGTGGACTTGAGGGGATTGGATCATCCCTGGACTTCAGTCCTAAAGAGAGCCGTAGACGTATGTCTTCGAGAATGAAGTCCTTGGTGGACTTGAGGGGATTGGATCATCCCTGGACTTCAGTCCTAAAGAGAGCCGTAGACGTATGTCTTCAAGAATGAAGTCCTTGGTGGACTTGAGGGGATTGGATCATCCCTGGACTTCAGTCTTAAAGAGAGCCGTAGACGTATGTCTCCGAGAACAAAATCCTGAATGAACAGGTAAGGGGATTGGATCGTCCTCGGACTATTAGTCCTTTGAATTGAGCCGTAGACATGATGTCTCCGAGAACAAAATCCTGAATGAACAGGTAAGGGGATTGGATCGTCCTCGAACTATGGTCCTTTGAAGTGAGCCGTAGACATGAGGTCTCCGAGAATTGAATGATAGGACTGGATCATCCCTGAACTTCAGTTCAAAAGGTACATGATAGGACTGGATCATCCCTGGACTTCGGTTCAAAAGGTACATGATAGGACTGGATCGTCCTTGGACTTCGGTTCAAAAGGTACATGATAGGACTGGATCGTCCCTGGACTTCGGTTCAAAAGGTACATGATAGGACTGGATCGTCCCTGGACATTGGTTCAAAATGTACGTGATAAATCCTAGAATTGTTCTAGGTTACATCCAGCATGAAACAGGGTTGGCTTTGTAGATGTGATACACCCAGCATGAAACAGGGCTGGCTCTGTAGATGTGATACATCCAGCATGAAACAGGGTTGGCTCTGTAGATGTGATACATCCAACATGAAACAGGGTTGGCTCTGTAGATGTGATACATCCAGCATGAAACAGGGTTGGCTCTGTAGATGTGATACATCCAGCATGAAAGAGGCCTGGCTCTGTAGATGTGATACATCCAGCATGAAACAAGGCTGGCTCTGTAGATGTGATACATCCAGCATGAAATAGGGATGGCTCTATAGATGTGATACATCCAGCATGAAACAGGGCTGGCTCTGTAGATGTGATACATCCAGCATGAAACAGGGCTGGCTCTGTAGATGTGATACATCCAACATGAAACAGGGTTGGCTCTGTAGATGTGATACATCCAGCATGAAACAGGACTAGCTCTGTAGACGTGACACATCCAGTATGAAAGAGGACTGGCTCTGTGGCAGTAAATCCTAGATCTGATCTAGGTCACATCCAGTATGAAAAAGGACTGGAACTGTGGTTGGGATTAGATCGTCTTAGACATGAGACTTGTCTTAAAGAGATAAGGATTGATCATCCTGGAACTTGATCTGGATTGTATCATCCATGGACCTATGTCCTAAAGAGAGCAGGATTGATCATCCTGTAATATGATCGTGTGATGACGATGCTGATGATCGTGTGATGACGATGTTGATGATCGTGTGATGATGATGCTGATGACGATGTTGTTGATCGTAAGATGACGATGCTGATATTCGTATGATGACGATGATGATGATCATGTGATTACGATGCTGATGATCGTGTGATGACGATGCTGATGATCGTGTGATGACGATGCTGATCGTGTGATGACGATGCTTATGATCGTGTGATGACGATGCTGTTGATCGTATGATGACAATGTTGATGATCGTGTGATGACGATGCTGATGATCGTGTGATGACGATGCTGATGATCGTGAGGATTCAGATATTGATGTTGCTGTAGCTGTTTGGGTACTGCATAAGATAAAGACTTAGTACTGAAAATGTTGATGTTCCAGTATTGAAGATGTTCCAGTAACTGGTTGAGTTACTAATGATGTTGAGAAAGCTTCCAATGATTTATAGATGTATCATGTATGATGTATGACTCGTTGCTCCTGCGGATGTTGTTATAATATCCTTCTCGTTAAGGGGGAGTGTTGAATATTGTAACTTCTAAGAATATTATATTTGTACATTATTTATTCCGGAGATGTTCCATACCTCCGATGTGATTATACTATGAATCCGGAGATGTTTATTCCTCCGAATTGGTTGTGGTAACTAGGGTTATTAGACCCACCATGTGGGGGTCGGCCTAGTCAGTTAAAATAGGGTATTTAACCTAATGGTTAAATACGAGCCTACATGTACTTGTGTAAAATACATGTCAGTGTAGTGTATAAATAGAGGAGGTATGTTCCTCATTTGACACACACACACACTTGAGAAAGGCGCACTTGTGGAGGAGAGGTCTGCTATGGTGGAGGAGGAGATCATGTCTTTGGTTTGCATCTTTGTATATTGCTGGTCATCTATATTGAGGAAGCTTTGCTGGGTTTTCTAACCCATGAGGGTTTCCCAGGATAAATTTGTGTCTCTTGTGTTTATGCTATGCTTGTTGTTTCTTCAGTGATCCTGTATATGCTATTATTGTGAAATGGAATGTAATGCTGCTATTTTCTGTATTAGCATATTAAATTTTAACAGATGGTGGTGATGATGATGAAGACGTTGATGGTGATGGTGATGGTGATGGTGATGATGAAGAATATGATGATGATGGGGATGTTAATGAGGAACCTAGAGATGACAATGATGATGAAGATGGTGATGATGATGATGACGTTGATGATGATGGTGATGGTGATGAAGATGATGATGATGATGATGATGATGATGATGAAGATGATGATGATGGTGATGAATATGATGATGATGATGATGAATAAGATGATGATGATGGAGATGTTGATGATGAACCTAGAGATGGCAATGATGATGAAGGGTTTTTCTCAGTAAATTTATCAAGCTTTTGAGTTTCATGATAGTGGCACCATTGTGGAGAGGGTGAAGAGGTAGTGTTACTTGTATGGAGGTTAGGACATATTGGAGGAGGTATTTAAAGGGCATAGAGGGTTTAGTGCTAGAGTTTGGGTGAGTGTAAGGGTTAGAGTTATAAAAGGAAATTGAATTAGGTCATTTCTCTAATGTACATTTTATATTAATGGTATGGCTTGGTCTAAGGTGGTGCTCTCAAATAGCTATTTCATTATGAAATATTTAACAAGACATGAATTAATTTTAAGATAAGTGTGTTGTTAAATATAGTGAGCATTGAGCATGGGGAACCAAATCTAGCCATATGTGTATTGTTAAATATAATTTTGTTGGGTGAATCCAATAACCAACATAATCAACATAATATAAGAGTTTTTTGGGTTGGCGATATACCTCAAGGTACCCAAAGCATGAAAAAAGTTTGGGTGGGCACAAAACCAAAAGAATGAAAAATGTTGAAGAGGACATGTGGGGTGGGAGGTCAGCCTCAAAAAATTCAAGCATTGACATGAGTGAGGTAGGTCTAAAGCAACTTATCCCATACCAAATGAGAGAAGTGGTGGGGATGTCTCTAGGTCTTGAAAGCAGCTTCTGTCATACCAAATGAGGTAGGTCTAAAGAAACTTCTTTTGTGGAGTGGTATTTCATTTTGAAGTTCCATTGGTCATTGTGTTCTAGTTGCATTGTCGGTTTTGGCTATTTGTTCCCAATGTTAGGATTTTTTATTTATTTTTCTTAAATTTGTGTGTAGACCTTTAGGCATTCATCTAAAATTTTCCCAATATATTACTCCAAGTTCATTCTACCTTCATTAATGAGTTTTGACCTCAAATTTCAATCTTCCTCTATGCTCATGTATTATTTATCTTGATGAATTTATTTATATCTAATGTATTTGACTCTAAGAACCTGTCATGAATGATTATAAAAAATCATGCCCTAGCGTGTGCAATAGTTAGTTGATTCCTTCTTGCATAATTTCTCATGTAATTTTCCAATTTACTTTCCCACCACTAAATAGTTTCCTTCTCACACAACATATATGCATGTATGGATCCATTATACAATATGTGTCGTTATTAGTATTACCGATATGTGTCATTATGTGTCATTATCCAAGATATATCTACATATTCATACACATAAATGGAAAGTGAGAAAGGGGAGAATGTAACTTTAGAGCCATCAATAATTAGCCTTTTCTTAATCCCTAACAAATATTTATTTTTACAATGATAGGATGATGCATATTTATGCTCTTTACATAGAGGGGAGTTAACTATAGCTATTTTAACTACCTTTATCAGTCAGTCAACCAACATGACTACTTAGTTGAATCTTACATGTATACCTCAAGTCAACTCTTTATCCTAGTTGACTAGTTGAATAAAGCTCCTACAACAATTCCAATAGAGTATTTTCAACACAAGGGATGGGTATCTAGACCTCGAGCATGGTGATTAAAAAATATAAAGGTCATTAGGACCTAAATGAATATTTTCATGCTCATGAGCCATGAACAAGTCCTTCAATCACTACACAAGCTCTCTAGAAGAGATACATGGCCTTTGTTTTGGATATGGATTCCATTTGGAGGTTTTGTGCACTAAGGATGGCTCTTTAGGTATTGACAATGATAAGGTGAGGACATATGAGGCCTCAAATCGACTATAAATGTTTTAAGGATATTATCCATAAAGATTCCCTCAACCCCCAGACATGCCCGTTAAAAGAATTTTTTATCTTTGAGTGTGATATGGGTGCCAACATGAGGTTTTGACTACTAAGGATGGATTTTTGCATCTTGACCATGGTTGAGGTGATGACGATGAGGTTCATATGACTCCAATGAATCTTACATGGATCATGGGGTAAAATTATGTCTTGAACCATTGAGTTGACTATGTTCAATATGTGTCTTAACATCAAAAAATCCAAGATACTTAAATTACAAAGAGTGATTATTAATATTACCAAAACATTGAAGACATTATCAACAGTAAGGGTCTATGCCAACTTGTGCAAGTAGTATTTCAACACATTAACCACGCTTTCATTAAAGGCACATACTAACACACAAATAACGATCCATATGTAACTACATTAACAATTCTCTTTTATTGCTCAATCCAATTGCACCTATGCACACCCCTCATGCTTGAACTAATTCAAGTGATATGGTTAACCCTTCCATCCAAGAACACATATGAACTTCTCAAATATCTAGGTTAATTTGATATAATATGTGATGCGATGCTTTTTAGAATTGACTATTATAACCATTACAAAGTTAAGTATGGAATAAGTCATCGTCTTCTATTTATTTTTTTGTATCCCTAAAGTCACAACACTTTGTAATGTAAATATTACTCCTTAGTTGGCTTGGTTAGGTATGTTGTTGCTGAAAGGAAAAGATGCAAGACCCATTCAAATACAAGGGACTCATATTGAGGTCACTTGGTGTCTAGAAATAACATCTATATGTATGTGAAAACTTTTCCATAACATTGTTATTAAAGACAAAATAATGTATGCAAAAATGTAATCAAAGACAAAGTCATATAAACAAGTGCAGATCCATCTATTAATATGCAAAAATTATCCAATCATGTACACTTTTTGGAAAAATGGAACATCGTTCACAGTGTCTACATAATGGAAACTCGTGCCCTGTACAAAATATGGCAACTCGTACCCTATACAAAATATGGCCCATGGTGCCCTATACAAAATATGGCAACTCGTGCCCAAAATTCCACATCGTGGCTAGTGTACATAGGAGGGTCTCTCAATCCTCCTGCCCACCCACGGAGCTCCCAGGTGCATCTCCAAAATCGATCTTCCTCTTCTTCGTGCTAGAGGAAGCTAGGTCCTTCGGGCATCTTGGACCACGTCCCCCTGAGCCCTAAAATGACAACAATAATATGTCAAATTTTCCTGGCAATTATACAAGTATAAAACATCATTTAAAAATAAAAATAGTTTTCAAATCTTAGATAACTCACCTCATGCGAGACTGTAAGTTGTGAGGGGGTCTCCCTCCTCCATGCTCCTAGTCTCTCAGCAATGCCACCCTGCAACATTTAGAACAATCAGATAAATGATGAAATTAGATTCAAATAGTAATTTTCGTTAAAATTGAATGAGATTTTCATAAACTAGTCAATCTCACCGTGAACACAACCGGTTGGTCTTCAGAGCTGGCAGATGGAGCAATCGGCTGGACAACCTGTTCCAATGCTATGGTGGATGGTATAGGGGAGGATGTAGCCACATCAACAGTGGCTACACCACTGGCGGGCATAGTCTAAGAAGGGGGGGTGGTAGAGGGAGGCATGGACTGGGGTGGGCGAAGTGGAGATGCATGTCTAGGGTGATAAACCCCGGCTGGCTGTAGTATGGATTGGGCCACCCTGGAAGGGGAAGCGAATGTGGTGGGGGGATGTGGGGGGGAAAGATCTATGTTGCGGTGGAGGGATGGGTGACTGTGGATGGGTGGTGTGTTGTGGTAGGATGGGGGAGGGTTGGAACATGGGAAACTGATATGGAGGTGGTGGAAAGGTTGGGATGGGGTGATGGGATGCGAGATATGAAATGGAAGGGGGAGCTGGATGGAACTGTGGTGCTAGATAGGAGAGGGGGGGATGGATGGAAGGGGGTGGGGAGGGATGCATGGAATGGGTAATGTATGCCATGGGATACAACTGGCATATACAGTGGCTGAAAGGCCGGGGAGGGAGGAATAACGACACTGCCAGGCTAAGGTGCTCGCACCTGCATACACATTTATAACCTCATTGTTTAATATAGAAAAATATAAATATACATAGACAATTCATCATATTTGTAATGTCCCTTATTAGGAATTTTATTAAAATTGCAATTTTCCACTTTTTTTCCCTTGTTCGACCTTTGACTAGTTTTGATCTCTAGGTCCCAAATTTGCCCCAAATGATCCCAAATATTCTGAGCAGGTGTATGAATGATATTAGAACATAAATATGTGTTTTAGGGATGCCTTTGGACCTTTAAAATACTTCTTCAAATCCTCTTTCAATTCCGATCAATGTAGGTAACTTTACTAGTGATTTTCCTTTGACTAGTATTGGTCTCTAGGTCTCAAATTGACTCCAAATGCCTTCAAATCTTCAAGGAAAGTGTATGAGTGATATTATAACTTGAATATGATTTTTATGGATGACATATGGCCACCAAAAGACCTCTGCAAACTCTCTTAATATTCTGGACCAATTATGCAATTTTACTAGTAATTTGGGGTTCAAATCCCCCTGGGGTAAACAATGAAAATGGCTTCCCAAATGCCTCCAAACCCACTCAAATTTATGAACAGACGTATGTAATGTTTTAAGTATGTTATTAAAGTCTCATATGCACCATTAATGGATTATTACAATTGTTCTCACCCTCTCCCATTCAACTGCAAAAATCCCCAATTCGACCCTTGGGGAAATGGCACTATTTCACCTCCCAATACAACTAAACTGAGTAAAAATGCTTCAAATGCTAAAGTACAGTACATGAAACTTGTATAATACATCCATGACAGTATATTGATCACAAATATATCAGAGAATCATCCATTCATTCGAAATAATCATCAATACATTGGCTCACAACAAGGTAGTGGGGAAATAGCATTGTTCTTCCATTAAAAATGAGATTTCTACATTTCTACTTGGAATTTCGACCTGAAAATTTTTGGAGATGAATAACAGAGTATTTAATTCATATTAAAAAATAAATGGGGCATTAAAAGCTTCCCCAAAGAGTACAATAGCTCACCAAAAACGCCCTCCCTCAAGGATCAAGAATATGCCATCAAAACCGGAAATGGTTGAAGGAGTGAGCTGCAATAGAAGAAACCATGAGCTGCCCTGTAGCATACAACTGCAAATAAAGACTCCATTAAAGCTCCAAATGAAAGGTCTGAATGGCCTTTCCAATTACCAACTTGGATGGGAATCTTTCACCCTCGAAATTGGCTAAGGCAAGAAACTAGTCATCCACTAGCTCTCCCTCTTCACAAATGCAATTGCAAATTCTACAAATGATCAAAAGCTGGTTTCATTCTTTGTTATTGACATTTATAAATTTCTAATGTCCTCCATGGGTCGAATTCCTTCCAAGAGACTCATTCCAACTCAAGTTGGGAAGAGATTCCAAAGAACGCCACTTGTACAACAATTCCTAGTCTCCCACTTCCACCAAATCACATGTGGAAGCATCTTAGCTGCCCTAACACCCTTAAGCGCCCTCTTGGAGTCTATTTTTAGCCCTGACATGTCATATATGTCATATGTCAGCCTTCAGGTCGGATTTGTGTCATAGGTGTCATAGCATCTTCATCATTGTTGTCATAGAGCTAGAGAATCTAGCCCAAGTGTCTCGCTAGCTCCAAATTGCCTCTTCCTCTTCCATGGGAGTTACTCTTCCTCTATATTTCGACCTTGGATGAGTCATGCCATGAATAATACCTTTTGGACTCCCCCAAGTATGTTACCATTCACCTTGAATTCGAATTGGTGAGAGAATGTGCCAAGTGCAGTGGGGAAATCTAGCCATATGTGGGTCCCACTTTCTCCATGTGTCTTCATGATCAAATGCCACTTTGATTTTCACTTGTATATATTTATTTAGATCCTTTATTAAATATTTATGCCACTCTAATGTTCAAACATCATTTATTATCCCCATTATTCCAAATCCCAAAGCTTCCACCCCAAACCTAGGAAACTAGTAATTTTCCTCCTTGGCAATTATTTGACCCTTAACATCAATTTTACAAACTCTAATGAATATGGCTAATGTGATTAGGCCATTGTGACCCAATTCCAAATTTGGGACATGACAAATCCTCCCTTCCCAATATTGCTTGTCCTCAAGCAATTTCAAACATGGGTGTTGAAGAACCTGCTTTCTGTATAATTCTTTGAAGTTGCCATTGAATTGCCAAACCTTGAGTCTTTGAGTTTCCATGAATATTTTAGAGAGGAACCACCATGCTTGCTGCTGCACTACTCTGATTAAAATCACTTTATTAAGTGGGGAATCCATCTCCCATACTGCTTGCTTCCCCAAAAAAAATGAAACCAATGAGACAAAAATTATTCCAGGGTCCCATTGCTTGTATTGCACCCCAACAATTATGAGTGCTCTCCAACCTACACCATTAGATAAGAGGATTCCTGGATCCCATTTTCTTGTATGCATTCTTCCAAACATCATGAGTACCAAATATATATCATCAAAGTACATAACAACATAATGAAAATGTACATCAAGGATATGCTTCATCAAAGAGTCATGAAAGTGCTTATACCTCCAAGCAAGTAGACCACCATTTTCCAAGTGCATACAAGCTTCAAGTAACCAATCAAATCTGCTCCAATGACATAGGTGAGGATCCCATGTCCTATAATGCTGCTCCAAAAGGATGTGATATGCATCAAAATATTCAGCCATGTATTCTTTCATCCAAGAAGTGAATGAAGAATCTCCACTAGAATCTGAACCAAATAATGAGCAGAAAAAACAAGGAGACTTTTGAATCAAAGAAGTCTCACCCATACATCCATGAATGTGAGAATCATAAAAATATAACAAAGTATGTGGCTGCCAACAAAAATGTTCTCCAATCATAAATCTATTCTCCCAAGTGTTGGATGAAGTTCCTCCAACATCAAATGAATCAAATGTTGAGCAAGAAAAACCATGAGTCTTCAAGTGACTCAAATGCATATCATAGGTGCATCCATGTAGATTTGCATCATCATAAAGTGACAAATAATGTTGCTGCAAATGTGAATAAGAATGTGCTCCAACCATATCATCATAAAAAGTAAATCTAGGAGTTCCATACTCCTCATGTGGCACCATCAAAAAGAACCCTTTCACCCATACTTCATTGAGACTAATGTTGCAAAACATGGAATTGTAGGATGTAGGAGAATGAACCAAATCACCCAAATGATCAAAAAGTACAGAAGTTTCATCATGGGAAGGATCCATATGGGTAGTATCGTGCAGCTCCTTCAAAAGTGTGAACTCTTTGTCATAGTTTGGTTCCAATGTAGAGGAATCATGCTCTTCTTTAAAAATTGCATAACCTTCATCAAGAGGCAATTCAAATTCCTCTTCCACCACATCAAGTGTTTGGATCTCTTCAAGTTCATCTTCAAACACATCAAGAACATTCAAATTTTCACATTTCTCATGATCCACCATGTCATGAGAATCCTCCAAACAATCTACCATTTGACAATCTGAAACATAGGAGGAAAAACAAGTATCTTGCAACTTTTCAAGAAGTTGCTCATTTTGAATTGTGAGCTTATGAATATCCTCATTATTCTTCAAGTATGCATCATGTAACAATTCATTAAGCTCAAACAAATGGTTTCTATCAAAAAGCAAAGACATGAAATTACCTTTGATGTGGCACATTGCTCTGTGAATCTTCTCCATATCTTCAAGGAAGGATGTTTCCTCCAATGAAGTAGCTCTCCAACAAGAATTTGACACCAATGCTTGAGTCTCATGGAGAATGCTGAGGGACTCTTGGATCTTCTTTTCATTCATCTTTAAGGACCCTTCAAGAAAATGAGGCTCTTGCAAATGAACCTCCTCATCTTCTTCATTTTTGCTTGGACCAACTTCATGAAGCTCAAGTGGTGATGGGGAAGTTGATATTGGTTCTTCTTCAACTGCTACAAGGTCTTCATTATCATGCTTAATGGAACTTGGGCTTGCAGCAACACTTTCAAAAGTGATCTCTATGTCACCAACATAGAGGTGTGAGCACCCATCAGTAGGTACTTCTTCATAGTTTAAGCATCCATCAATAGATGCTCTTTGGTTCATGTATAAGCTAGAAGGTGTCTCGAAATGATCTTCCATATTTTCAATAGAATCTTCTTCATGCTCTTGTGATGTCTCTTCATTTTTCTCCTTCAAGCAAGCTGATTCATTTTTCCCCTTGTTTTCCTTAGGATCGGTATATTTGCAATCCCTTCTTGAATAAATCTCAAAAGCTCTCATCAAAGAGGACATCATTTCATGCACACATATATGATACTCGCTCCAAGGGTTCTTACAAGAAGGGCATAAACCTTTCTTCACTAACTCCACATCTTCATTTTTGGGCCTATTTTCAAAAACATGTTCAGCATAGTACTCAAAAGACATGGCATTTTGTGTATTTTTGCTCGAAACAAGATATTCTTGATATTTTTGATATTGCTGGGGCAAGGTTTTATAATTTGCTCTCCATCTTTGGAACTCACTCATAGAATTATCCTTGGTTGGTGTGACACATTCATATCCATCAGATTTAAAGTCATAAGAATAATCTTCATTTCTCTTGAAATTGTAAGAAGTGTTGCATGATGGCACCTCTTCCTCATACCATTCACATTCTGCTTCATATTGCTCATAAGCATCTGCATATTCCTCATAAGAATTGTACTCATAGGATTCATCATAATAGTAAGACATGGCTGCCAATTATTCTTGAATGTATGTACCTAATACACAGGTGCAAGGACCATGCTCTGATACCACTGTAATGTCCCTTATTAGGAATTTTATTAAAATTGCAATTTTCCACTTTTTTTCCCTTGTTCGACCTTTGACTAGTTTTGATCTCTAGGTCCCAAATTTGCCCCAAATGATCCCAAATCTTCTGAGCAGGTGTATGAATGATATTAGAACATAAATATGTGTTTTAGGGATGCCTTTGGACCTTTAAAATACTTCTGCAAATCCTCTTTCAATTCCGATCAATGTAGGTAACTTTACTAGTGATTTTCCTTTGACTAGTATTGGTCTCTAGGTCTCAAATTGACTCCAAATGCCTTCAAATCTTCAAGGAAAGTGTATGAATGATATTAGAACTTGAATATGATGTTTATGGATGACATATGGCCACCAAAAGACCTCTTCAAACTCTCTTAATATTCTGGACCAATTATGCAATTTTACTAGTAATTTGGGGTTCAAATCCCCCTGGGGTAAACAATGAAAATGGCTTCCCAAATGCCTCCAAACCCACTCAAATTTATGAACAGACGTATGTTATGTGTTAAGTATGTTATTAAAGTCTCATATGCACCATTAATGGATTATTACAATTGTTCTCACCCTCTCCCATTCAACTGCAAAAATCCCCAATTCGACCCTTGGGGAAATGGCACTATTTCACCTCCCAATACAACTAAACGGAGTAAAAATGCTTCAAATGCTCAAGTACAGTACATGAAACTTGTAGAATACATCCATGACAGTATATTGATCACAAATATATCAGAGAATCATCCATTCATTCGAAATCATCATCAATACATTGGCTCACAACAAGGTAGTGGGGAAATGGCATTGTTCTTCCATTAAAAATGAGATTTCTACATTTCTACTTGGAATTTCGACCTGAAACTTTTTGGAGATGAATAACAGAGTATTTAATTCATATTAAAAAAGAAATGGGGCATTAAAATCTTCCCCAAAGAGTACAATAGCTCACCAAAAACGCCATCCCTCAAGGATCAAGAATATGCCATCAAAACCGGAAATGGTTGAAGGAGTGAGCTGCAATAGAAGAAACCATGAGCTGCCCTGTATCTTACAACTGCAAATAAAGACTCCATTAAAGCTCCAAATGAAAGGTCTGAATGGCCTTTCCAATTACCAACTTGGATGGGAATCTTTCACCCTCGAAATTGGCTAAGGCAAGAAACTAGTCATCCACTAGCTCTCCCTCTTCACAAATGCAATTGCAAATTCTACAAATGATCAAAAGCTGGTTTCATTCTTTGTTATTGAAATTTATAAAGTTCTAATGTCCTCCATGGGTCGAATTCCTTCCAAGAGACTCATGCCAACTCAAGTTGGGAAGAGATTCCAAAGAACGCCACTTGTACAACAATTCCTAGTCTCCCACTTCCACCAAATCACATGTGGAAGCATCTTAGCTGCCCTAACACCCTTGAGCGCCCTCTTGGAGTCTATTTTTAGCCCTGACATGTCATATATGTCATATGTCAGCCTTCAGGTCTGATTTGTGTCATAGGTGTCATAGCATCTTCATCATTGTTGTCATAGAGCTAGAGAATCTAGCCCAAGTGTCTCGCTAGCTCCAAATTGCCTCTTCCTCTTCCATGGGAGTTACTCTTCCTCTATATTTCGACCTTGGATGAGTCATGCCATGAATAATACCTTTTGGACTCCCCCAAGTATGTTACCATTCACCTTGAATTCGAATTGGTGAGAGAATGTGCCAAGTGCAGTGGGGAAATCTAGCCATATGTGGGTCCCACTTTCTCCATGTGTCTTCATGATCAAATGCCACTTTGATTTTCACTTGTATATATTTATTTAGATCCTTTATTAAATATTTATGCCACTCTAATGTTCAAACATCATTTATTATCCCCATTATTCCAAATCCCAAAGCTTCCACCCCAAACCTAGGAAACTAGTAATTTTCCTCCTTGGCAATTATTTGACCCTTAACATCAATTTTACAAACTCTAATGAATATGGCTAATGTGTTTAGGCCATTGTGACCCAATTCCAAATTTGGTACATGACAATATTTGAAATTAAATTTATGCTTTAATACACACGATACCTGCGCACGTGGATATCTACTGATCCCCGGTGGCGATGGCTGGTCGCTGGAGCCTGTGGACACCTGTGCGAACACTACAATTTTTAGACTGAATTTATAAAAACAATATTAACAATATTAAACACAATGCCAATGAGAATGACAACGATAGTACTTAAAAAACATGACTGCACTTAATTTATATTCAAGTTAGATGATACTGGTTTGATGGGATTTGGACATTATATAACGTTTTTATTGCATTGGTGCAGTCCATTTGTTCAAGCCTTGGTAAAGAACATGGTTGTGAGGATCGTGTCCTTTGACCCACAATGGATTGGGCCCATGATAATTTGGCAAAGAAGGTTGACAATTTATGCTTGAAGTGTTTGATGGCCAAAGTTGTCATTGATGACAACACATTAAGGACAAAGGGGGAAGTGATGACATGGCAAAGACTTGAGAGGACAAATGGTAAACATGACAAGATTTGATGACTTGACAAGTGACAAGCAAGCATGACAAGTGTAGAAGACTTGACAAAGTGGAGACATGACAAAGGATTGATGACAAGGACTTGATAATGACATTGATGACAAAGACATGGAAGAGTTAAGAACATGGAGCATACACATTATGGCAAGCATAATGGAGATGGTGACATGGCTTGAAGGGTGGCAAAGTTGACAAGTATGAAAAACATGGCAAGCATCAAACATGGAAAGCATGACAAGTGTTTATGACAAGCATGGAAGAAGGAAAGGGCAAGCTAAGGACAAGACAAAGACAAGTGACAAGCAAGCAAGCTTTATGACTTGTCAAGCATGGTGTTTGATGACATGGAACATGACAAGGAGGACATGCTTGGTGACAAGAAGGATTGATAACTTGGTGACATGGAGGACGATGAATTGGAAAACATAAGATTAGAAGACAAAGAAAAGATGATGAGGTGGATAAGGAATATGTGGGGGAATTTGGAAGGCCCCTTGTGGGCATTTCAAAGCACCATTGCAGGCATAATCAAAAGGACCCTGCGGGCATTCTTTGAAGCACCCACTATGGGAATTTGTGGTGTATTGTGGGCATATTGATAAGGGACTGCAGGCATTTGTGATGTATTGTGGGCATATTGATAAGGGACTGCGGGCATTTACATGAGACCATTGCATGCATAATCCAAGACCAATACAGGCATGTGTTGATGGCCCTTGCGGGAATTTTTAGGAGTGCATTGCGGGCATCTTAAGGGAAAATTTGTGTCTCGCATTTAATATTCTAAAAGGATAGAAGGTGACATGGAATGAAATTAAAATTAAATAAGGTGACATGGCATAGAAGGTGACATGGCATGGCCATAATTAAATAAATCATATTTGATTCATTTAATCATATTAATGATAAAACTATAAGTATAAGACAAGTTTCATTTTTAAGGAAGCAATGTGTGAAGATTTTGGGAGATTGAGGAGAGCTTGATGAATATGGTTGTCTATTATTGTCATTGATGAAAACATTAATGACAAAGTTTAAGCTTGAAGAACACATGGCATAAGGACATGGCAACAAAGGTTGATTTGGTGGACAAAGTGATGGGAATTGGATCCATTGGCACACCTATTGAGCCAAGACTCAAATGACCCATACTGTGGTCATTTGAAGATGATTTGGACAAGGAGAGTACATGGAAAAGATAACTTGGATGACATGGTGACAAATGACAAAGCATCAATAACACACATGGCATTGGTGAAGCACAGGAAGAGCAAGCAAGCATTGGATGGTAGTCCGAGGATGAAGGACACTGTGGGAATCACCAAAACCCTAGCTGCAGGCTCATCATTGGTCAAGTAAGAATGACATATTTTGGAATTTTCTCTCCCATTTCTATAATCATTAGAGGTATAGGATGCCTAAAATGAACATGAACATATATTTCTAGTTTTCTTAGGTTTTCATGTTTTATAAGGCTTCATTTTTGTTTGGTTGGATTATATGAATTTATAGCTCTCAAATAATTTAGACAATATGATAAACAAAACTGTAAAATATGATGATAATATGGTAATTACTCAGTGCTAATTAATTTGTAATTACTGAACACAAATTGCTCATAACAGGATCTAATTATTCAAAGTAAAGAAGTTGCCTATGTGTATGGTGCCGCAATCTCCTCTGCTGCTGCCATGGCTCAATCTAGGTCAAAGGAACTATTGTCCTCCCACCTAGAGGATGGAGACTCAGCCCTGAATAACTATACATTAAAAAAAATAAAGTCAACAATGTGTAATTCAAAGTTAAATATATTAAACAATATGATATCAAATAAAATACAACAAATACTTGAACATTAAATAAAACAGTAGCTAACCTGGTCCATGTAGCTCTCCGTGGCATTCTGCTGCGTAGGACCATTGAAAGAATGACCATAGTGAGAAAAATGATGTGTCATTGTTCCAGTAGAACTAGAAGGCCCCGCCTGGGTTCCACCTGTACCCGTCATGTCCCGACCACCACCCATAGACGGTGCAATTGTGTCTATCTGATCGATGTCCTCCCGGCTCTGTGAAGACATAGCCACAAATGTGGTATGTCTAAGAAAATGATGTGTGGCACATCTAATTGAGTCATCAATCTCATCTAGGCCGCTACCAAACCCAGGTGGCTGAGGAGGAGGGTTTGGATGTTTCTTGGGTGCATGAGGCCGCTACCAAACCCGTCTCTTCCTCACATTTGGAGTCTATCCTATCGAGGGAACTATGAATTTGTTGTACAATTGGGCTTTGGTAATGTTGAGGTCTTTTATCTATTCTTTGGACATCCCAGTGGAGTAGTGTTCCCCCATTCGAGCCCTGTATTGGCTCAGATTTGTGATCTCACTATGTGCAATGTTGATGGATTCAATAATGTTTTGCAATGATGAAGCCAAGGAAACCCGAGAGGGTTCCTTGGTGTTATTCAATTCATCGCTTAATACCCTTAATTCATTTAAATATTGGTGTAATTGATCTTTAGGGTTTTCATTCGGTTCATTGTTTGTTCCAATGTTGTCTTCTGAAGGTCGGGTTTCATTGGTTTCATCTGATGGTTCAGGTGTGTTTGTCATCTTGTTAGGTGTAGATGGCCTGCAATGAAATTTTTTTGGTTTTTTAATGGATTGTAAATTTTTTTTAAATTAAAATTGAAATGGAAAACAAACAAACAAAACCAAAAATAACAACAAATTCATGCTTCGTTGAGCACCTACCTGGAGACAATGTTGGAAAGGTGGTGGAGGTGCAAATTGGTGGTGTTGAGGAGGCCTCTGGGTTCTCCACGATGCATTCGCATGGTGCTTGTTTGGACTCCTTGCACTTGCGGGTTTGCTGAAAATGACAAACCCGTGAGCTCTATTTTTTTTATAAAAAAATAGGGACATGCACGTGTCATTAATGCGTCCACGCTAGTTTGTCTGTATGCGTTAATAACACGTGCGCATACATTTTGTCCATGTGGGATCAACCACATGGGCATTCGGCATTGCCAAATCCAAAAAACATGCGCGCATTTGGAAGCACGTGTTCGTCGCTTTTTTTTTCCGCTCACTCGCTCCTATTTCACCCTTTTTGGGTACCAGCTTCGTGCAGGTACCCATAAATATTTGTTAAGTTATGCTTGTTATGCTTTGGAATAATGAATGGATGAATCCATGAACTTGCTCATTAGGTAGCCATGTATGAGCTTGAATATTATATTGACTGCATGTTGGAAGACTTCACTGTTTACATGAATGATAGGCATGGATAACCCCTACAGGTTGTTAGTATGATTAGTTAACTTAGTCCATTATATGTGTTTATTATGCATTGTATTCACCCTTAAAAGGGATGGTTTTACCTCGCCTGTACTTGGGGAGGAAAGGGGATAACCCCTGATGTGTTTTCTGAGCCCTCTGTGGTCAAGTGGAGGGATACTTCATGGAAGGAAGGCGGCAGAATCCATGACATAAGGTTTAAAGGAATTTGGTGCGGATTATACACAAAACTTCAGTTTGTAATTTAGGAAGGTTGGAGTACTCAAATGGGGTGTGGGTTGCACCATTGGACAGATATCTTTAAGAGATTTCCAATGGTACCAACCTTGTCCCATTTGGACCAAGGATGAGGAAGATATGACCCTCAGAAGTTGCCTTTGAAAGCTTGCTAGAGCAAGGGTATTTGGCCTTGACCCTTCCGCATATGCAAGGTCCTTTCTGCATCTGCAATGCAGATTGCAGAGGTCAGGAATCATCCATTGGGGTGTATGGAAATCCGCATTTCCGCACCCGCAATGTGGATTACGGGAAGTAGAATCTCCCGGAACTGGAACATGGAACTCCTCATTTCTGCATCCGCAATGCGGAATGTGGGATGCAGGTTGCGGGAGGAAAATTTTAGGATAGAAAAATGGAACCCGACTTCGGAGTTCTGCATGTGGATTGCGAAACTACAGAAGTCAGAAGGACAACCTTTCGAGGCCAAAATTGGTTTCCAACTTCCGACTTCTGCATGTAGATTGCGGATGTATGTACCATGGATGAGGCATGTCCACAAGTTTCTGGAGTTGTTGAGGTATGTACACTACATCAAGGATGAAAGAGTGAAAATACAATGTTTCCCTAGTAGTCTACCGTAGAATTACAAAGATAAAATAGAGTTTGTAAATCCACCAAGTTTGGATGAATCCATTAGAATGGCACAACATTTCTATGAGAATGGTAAAGGTAAATCAGATATGCAACCAAGATGGAAAGGTAATCCCAAGGGAAGTTTTGAACAAAATAAAGGTGAATTCAGACCATAATTCAGAAATCATCCTAGAAGGTTTCCACAGGACCAACAAACAAGAAGATAATTTAAGCCACTTGTATCAGTAGATAGGACACCAAAGGGGCCACTCCAATTTTGGGGATGCAAAGGAAACCATATTCTTAAGGATTTCCCACATCGAAAGGAAAATCCAAGGAGCTTACACAACATGGAAGGAGAAACTACAGTAGGAGATATGGCAAGGCGAACACCTAGGATTTATGTAGCACTGGATGATCACCAAGCAGACCATCAAGTAGCAGTGGTGGATATTGAAGGTAATATTTCTAAGCAATCTATTTCTATTTTGATTGATCCAAGGTATACTCATAATTATGTATTTCCCGGGGTAGTTGAAAGTTGTTTTCTTGGTAAAGTAAAGCATGGTAAAGATTGACTAGTTCAATTAGCCACTGGTACCAAGAGAAAGGTAAGTGAAGTAGTGAAGGAGTGCATGCAGAATTAAATGGACTCCTCACACATGCATAATTAAATGTCTTACCATTGGGATCATATGATTCCCTAATTGGAATGGATTGCTTGGTTAGTTAAAGGAATTACAAAGCATGTTTCAGTAAGGAAGATTTCAACCTTACAACTGAGAAAGTTTTACAAAAAGGGTTTCCAACTATATGCTGTGCATATATAAGATTCAACAGAAGATACAAGACCCGGGTTAGAAGAATTTGAGCTATTACAAGAGTTCCAGGATGTATTTTTGGATGAAGTGCCAGGGATGCCACCCAAGATAGACATTGACTTTTCCCTTAACCTTGTTCCAGGGGAAACAACAATTTCCAAGACTCCCTATATAATGAGCATGCTAGAATTGGTAGAATTGAAGCAGCAGCTGCAAGAATTAATGGACAAAGAATATATCAGACCTAGTGTATCTCCTTGGGGTGCACCTGTGTTTTTTTCAAGAAGAAGGATGGAACATTGAGGCTATGTATTGATTACATGCAGCTCAATAAGGTGACATTTATGAGCAAGTATCCATTTCCCAAAATTGATGACTTGTTTGACCAGATGAAGGAAGCTAGAGTGTTTTCTAAGATTTACTTGATGCCTAGGTACCATCAAGTGAGGATTACGGAAGAAGACATCCGTAGGACTGCTTTCAGAACAATGTATGGCCATTATGAATTCACAGTGGTGTCATTTGATCTTACCAATGCATATGTTACATTCATGTGTCTCATGAATATTGTCTTCAACAAATATTTGGATAACTTTGTCATTGTATTCTTGGATGACATCCTTGTGTATTCAAAGAATGAAGAAGAACATAATGATTATTTGAGAATGGTATTGCAAGTCCTTAGGGAGCAATTTGTATGCAAAGATGAGTAAATGTGACTTCTATCAGCAGAAGGTACAATACTTGGGTCATGTTATATCAACAGAAGACATTGCAGTAGATCCAGAGAAGATTGAAGCCATCATGAATTGGCCTACTCCAAGGAATGCAGCAGATGTTAGATCTTTTATGGGTTTGGTAGGTTACTACAAAAGATTCATTGGAGGATTCACCAAGATATCTCACCCAATCACTTCATTGCAAAGGAAAAATATCATATTTGTGTGGTCTGAAAAATGTGAGAAGAGCTTTCAGTAGTTGAAGGAATTACTTACTAGTGCCCCTATTATGAAGATTGCAGATCCAATGAAAGACTTTGTGGTATGCATAGATGCTTGCATTGAAGGGCTTGATGGAGTACTCATGCAAGAAGGGTTTGTAATATTCTATGAGTCCAAAAAGTTAAAAAAGCATGAAAGGAACTATGCCACCCATGACTTAGAGCTAGAAGCCATAGTGCATGCTCTCAAGAGAAGGATAAATTACCTCTTAAGAAGAAGGTTTGAACTCAGGACTGATCATATGAGTTTACACTACTTATTTGACCAACCAATTATGAATTCTAGACAAACTAGATGGATGGAGTTTCTTTGTGAATTTGATTTGGAGATTAAGCATGTTAAGGGTAAGGAGAATAAGGTTGCTGATGCACTCAGCAGAAAATTCCATATTGCAACAATAAGTAGGTGTGAATCAGATTTGAAGGAAAGGATTCTAGAAGCTCAAAACAATGATGAAGTCTACCTTCAGGTCAAAGAGAAATTGCAACAGGGAATTGTGGATGAAAAGTATGCAAGATGTCAGCTGGGTGAGGATGATGTTCTCATATATCAGGGTACCAGAATGTACATTCCAGACAGTGCATATACGAAGAATCTTGTGATGGATGAGATGTATCAAAGGCCATATTCTGGACACCTAGGATATCAGAAAACTATAAAAGCTGCAAGGAAACAATACTTTTGGCATGGTCTGACGAAAGCAATAGATGAGTACATTGCTAGGTGTCAAAAGTGCCAACAAGTCAAGGCAGAGCATCAACATCCAGTAATATTGTTGTATCCGTTTCCCATTCTAGAATGGAAGTGGGAAGTGATCTCTATTGATTTTATAACATGATTGCCAATGACAGTGAAGAAGCATGATTCAATCATGTTGGTGGTGGACAAGCTATCAAAGGTATCTTATTTCATTCCAGTCAAATCCACTCACAAGGCCAATGACATTGCAAATATCTTCATGGGAGAGATATTCAAATTGCATGGATTTCTCAAGGAAATAGTTTCAGATCAAGATGCAAAGTTCACATCTAATTTTTGGAAAGGATTGTTCCAAGAATTAGGAACTCAGTTGAAGTTTAGCACATCCTATCATCCTCAAACCGATGGTCATGCTGAGAGAGTAAATCAAATTCTTGAAGACATGTTGAGGATGTATGTGATGGAAAAGCCATCCAAGTGGGAAGACTATCTACATTTGGTAGAGTTTGCATACAACAATTGACATCAAGCATCATTGAAGATGAGTCATTTTGAATTGTTGTATGGAAAAGGATGCAGAACTCCAGTGAATTGTGACAGCCCAGTGAATAGAGTAGTACTTGGACCAGAAATGATTAAGGATATGGAGCAAGAGATTGTTGAGATCAAATAGAATTTGAAAGAAGCATAGGACAGGAAGAAGAGTTATGCAGATATGAAAATAATGCATAAGGAATTTCAGATTGGGGATCATGTCTACTTGAGAGTGAAACCAAGGAAGAGTTCCATGAAGTTGGGAAGTTGTACCAAGTTGGCACCAAGATATTGTGGGCCATTTGAAGTCCTTGATAGGATAGGACCAGTTGCATATAGGATTGCACTTCTTGCTAACATGAAGTCTCATAATGTTTTTCATGTCTCTTTGCTTAAGAAATATGTATATGATCCTAATCACATAATAGATTGGAATGTGGTACAAGTGGAACCAGAGGGAGAGTTCCAAGTGGAGCCTATATGCATCCTTGAAAAGAAGGTCACTTTGCTCTAGAATAGGGCCACAAGATAGGTAAAGGTGCAATGGAAGCACCTTAGTCCCGAAGAGGCCACATGGGAGCTAGAGGATGCCATGAAAGAGGCATTCCCATTTATGTTCAATTTTGAGAACACCGAGGATGGTGTTATTTTAAGGGAGAGGGAGTTGTAATACCCCTATTTTGACCCTTATGGTTTATTGGCTTCAATATAAATATTCTATAAATACAGTGTGTATGTGCCCTAGTGTGGAGCTCAAGGCCAAGGCCCCACTAGTGGATGTTCAATTTTAATTGCATAGGCAAGTATTTGACAGTTTGATTATCCATGAGTTGTTAAGCCATGAATATTTGTAAATGATGTAATTATTAATTAATGCAATGCAATACCCAAGAAGCTGGCTAAGGAGGAAACCAATGAGAAGGGGCCATGTGTATCCATTAGGGAGAGGTGAGGGGGTTATGGGATCGGTACTCATGCTACCACATGTCCAATTGTGAGCCACTTTGACTCACCATGCTGACATTAATGCAATTGTAAGAAGGTGGTTGAGGAAACCAGACCCATAAATTCGATGGAGTATGGGAAACCTGCGGATCTGTATGGCAGGGTATTTCCCTATGCTTTTCTTGTCCCTTAAGACACTCCAGACCTTGGAATTTGTCCATCATGCTTGCTAACTCATTGTTGACCAAAACCTGAGTCATTCACGCACCTGCAGAGCAAAGTTGTACAGAAAACAAGTGAAAATCATGATTTCATGTGTAAGTCGAAGATGCAGAGCTGAGAACGCCCAAGTAAAACCCTATGCAAGAATGGAATTGGTCGGGACTTCCATAGTCTGGTCCGTGGGATGAATTGAGGAGCTGGAACGGCCTAGAAAACCCGTGAGAATCACTTAGACCCATTTGGCAGAAGGTCGAATTGAAGGGCAGAGTTTAGGGCATGGCCCTATGAGAAATTTCCTTGTATAACAGAGTTAAAGGTAAGATTAGGGTTGGGTTTGCTTGATAAACCTAGTGAAGGATGTAATCTCATGAAAAAAAGTAGCTGAACCTTTTTATGCCCACCCTAAATAGAAATGGAGGGAAGGGGCCTTGACGGAATGTGCAGTAGAGAAGAGGGCCTTCCTTGTGTTGGCTGATGTAGGCAATGTGGGTTTCATGCTTGTTGAGTGGTCTGAGATGCGTGCAACTCTATGGTAGAGCTCACCAGCTTAGTAGAACCCTCCTTATTCCCTAGATTGCTTGATAAACCTAGCTATAGGTTGGATTAGCATTGGGATGATACCTTGAATGTGAGAGAGTTCCTTAGCCCTCCTTAGTGGATACACAACCTAGCTTGGGGGTGGTCTCTCAGCTGAAAGAATACAAGCTGGACAAATACCTAAGGTTGGGTGGAACATTATCTTCACTTAGCCAGTTGCTTGGGGGATCTTCAGTCCAAAGATACGTGTTTCTATGTGTTAAATAATGCAAATTCATGTGTTATAACTATTTGTTAAGTTATGCTTGTTATGTTTTGGACTAATGAATGTATGACTCCATGAACTTGCTCATTAGGTATCCATGTATGATATTGAATATAATATTGAATGCATCCTGGAAGACTTCACTATTTACATGAATGATATGCATTGCTAACCCCTATAGCTTGTTAATATGATTAGTTAACTTATTCCATTATATGCGTTTATTATGCATTGTATTCACCCTTCAAAGGGATGGTTTGACCTCACCTAGACTTGGGGAAGAAAGGGGATAACCCCTGATGTGTTTTCTGAGCCCTCGGTGGTTAGGTGAAGGGAGACTTCATGGCTGGAAGGAGGCAGAATCCCTCACGAAAGGTTTAAAGGAATTTGGTGGGGATTATACACAGAAATTCAGTTTGTAACTTATCAGGGTTGGAGTGCTCAGATGGGGTGGGTTTTGCACCATTGGACAAATATCTTCAAGAGATTTCAAATGGTAGCAACCTTGTCCCATTTGGACCAAGGATGAGGAAGATATGACCCTCAGAATTTTCCTTGGAAAGCTTGCTGGAGCAGGGATATTTGGACCTGACCCTTCCACATCCATAAGGTCCTTTCCGCATCCGCAATGCAGATTGCAGATTGCGGAGGTCGGGAATCATCCATTGGGGCGTATGGAAATATGCATTTCCACACCCACAATGCGTATTGTGGGAGGGAGAATATCCCAAAACTGGAACATGGAACTCCGCATTTCCGCATCCGCAATGCGGAATGCGGCATGCGGGTTGTAGGAGGAAACTTTTGGGATAGAAAAATGGAACTTGACTAACCAGGTTTGCATGTGGGGTGCAGGAGGAAAATTTCAGGATAGCAAAATGGAACCCAACTTCCGAGTTCGAGATGCGGATTGCGGAACTGTGGAAGTCGGAAAGACAACCTTTCGAGGCCAGAATTGGTTTTCGACTTTCAACTTCTGCATGCGAATTGTGAAAGCCAGAAGCGCAATTTCGACGGGAAGTTGGTTTTGGAAATACGACTTCCGACTTCCGCATGCGGATTGTGGAAATCGGAATGGGTGTATTATGGATCACAATGGGGATTGTGGACCAAAGCCCATTGTGGCTGTGTGTGTATTTGGAAGCATTTGGAAGAATAAAAAAGAAACAGAGGGTCCCCCATGGCCTCTGGAGGACACCTTGGAGGTGTGGAGACGTGGCATTCCTCCAATAGAATTCAAGTCTATTTTGAAGGTCATGTTTGGGGTGTTTCAACTATGGTAAAATATTTCCCTATTTTAGTTTTTATTTATTCTCATTCTCATGGGATATTTGTTCTAAGTTTTTTTTTGCGGTAGAATATCTTGTTTACTATTTGGTATTTTGCAAAATAAATATCCATTTGTATGGTTGAAAGGAATCCATGGTAGTCTCAACACCCATTTCATATTAGTCATAAAATGGAACTTATGCAAGCCTTGAGCATGTTAGAATGTTTATGAACTTATGATCACATATATGTGTAGTCATCCTTCATTTATTATTGCATCCTTAATTGGTTATTATAGAAATATTGTTATAGTTTTTTCCTTATCATGTTTCATACCTTCAACATGGAATTTGTATCTTCATTTGTAACTTCATCAAGTCACTTTCTACTCTTTAATTTATGGTCAGTCCATTTTGTAAATCCAGGGCTCATCATAGGATTTCGGGCCGTAAACACTAAAACACTATGTTTGGTACACCAAGTCCCAACACTCCCATAATTGAAGTTATGTTTGTTACATGATAATACAATGATGAAAAATTACATAAATATAAATGTTCATTCATCCTCTCACCAAAATTGGCATGGACACAAAATAGTCTATATACAACTAAGGTTCCCTTATATGTATCTATTCCTCAACAACATTGTTTTGGGGTGAGCATAACCACATTAGTTTATCATATTCACACATGCCATTACTCCTTCTACACCTTCTTTCCCTTAGTTACCACTTCTATGCATGTGCTAACGGAAGCTATGAACATGCTCATAGTTATGTTTTAACCTCCTCTTAGTATACTGTTTCATTACTTCATATTCAACTCAACAAAAATGTAATTGGGTTATAGCTATATCATCTAGTTCAACCTCCATTCAACACAACCATTGGAGTTTATTTTATTCAAGAAACTCTCTCCATATGTATGCTAATGCTTGTGCATGCACCCATTTAATGTACAACTAACCAATGTGGAGGTCCATAATTTCCCATGATCTCTCATAGCCAAGTTTCTCAACCTCATGATCCGACTTAGTGGGAATTATTCCAAACCTCTATGTTCAACATTGAAACTGTATCAAAACCATTCTCTCAATAATCTAAGGTGTAATTACCACCATACTATTCCTAGTCATCCATGTTGATGCCTTAATCATTGTTTTAAAAGTATCCTTACCTTGGATGATACATGGTTAAATCCCTTTGGATAAGTTTTGAATCATTTCTCTTAGGTCATCCACCCCCATGTTTAATCCATCAATGTTATAACCCTATTACTATTTTTCTCCATTTGGCCTATAATGTGAGAACTAATCTTCCTTTGCAACACACATATATCCTTACTGGATTGTATTCATAGGCAATGAAAAGTTGTGAATTCTTGTAGGACTCTCTTTCACCCTCAACATCTCTTTGGTCTCTTTACCAACTTCTTGAAGTTGTTAGTAAACATAAAGCATACTAAAAGTGTTGTTCATGTGAGTGTATCAAAGGGCCTTTTAAGACTAGTGACATACTAGGAGGAGATAATGCTTTCAATGTAATGTACCTTCTAGACGAGCCAACCCTATTTTACTAACAGTTACAAAAGGTAACATAATTTTATTTCTACAAATAGTTTTTAGAAAACTATTTTACAATTTGGAAGATCTATAGAAATTAAAGAAATTGGTGTATAATCACATTGTGTTTAATTAAACAGTTTACCTACTAAGAAGATTGATTCAAATGGAAGTGGAAATGAAAAAACTCTTGGAATTTTTTATTTCTAAAAGATTAAACAAATATTGCAGATGAATTTTTTTAAGACAAAAAAATAAGTGAAAGTGAAGTACTGAAGGGATTAAGAAACAATTCATGGGAAATTCTTTATACTAGCTACTCAAATTATGGTTGGCATAGGAAATGATGGAAATAGAGAAAAGTAAAATGATGGAAAATTGATTGCAAATTCACATACAAGTTGATGATGTTATAAAAAAAAATACAGTTCCTAAATTTGGTTCTTATTTCAACATGAGTGAAAAGAGTGAATTAGAGCTTGAAAGCTTCAATAATAAGCCAAAAAAATGAAGGATTGAGACAAAGAATCTTGTCATAGATTAATTGTCAAATTCAAATACATATTCTTAGGTGTTAATTTTTGGAGAAGTATTTATACTGAAGGTCTCTACTCTTCACTCTAAAGGAAAGAGAATGAGGTTCTACATGGGCAAAAAAAGGAAGCTTTGGGAATTCCCTACAAATGATTTTTGTATTTTAAAGAAAACATTATGGAAACTATTCTATCAGAAAATATTTATATTTTATATATCTAACTAGTTCATTTGTCTTCACATATAAATCTAGTTAGAAACCACTCGAAAAGTTTTGAACTTGAGTTACATTACCTTCATTTGCTTGTTATTATTGTAGTACCTCTTAGACCGTTAAGTCTAAATATGGGTGATTCCATGATGTCTTCTCTATTGCTCCTACTACTAGCGTAGATCCATCTTAAACTTGAATCTACCAAGTACCAATAAGGATATACAAAATTGAGTGTTGAATACAACCATTGTAAATATCAGTGCTCAAGCTCCATCTGCTTTATATATTGAGGATGGAGTTGTTGTGCCAACTACAAGGGGCAAATTCCCACATGGAGAGGATCTATCAATATGTCTCCTTTGGGTCCAACAATGCCATAAATTAAAGACGACCCATTTGATAAAGACCCTATGGAAAAGCATATAGATCTTCTTATGCTCAATCGATTAAAGGTGACCCAATGCAAGATTAAGGATGGAGAGTTGAATTCTTTTGCAGATGTCCATTGTTATAAGGAAAATATTCCAGTTGAAGTATATAGAATTCATATTTATTCTCTAAATGTTCCACATATGGGCCTATTTTATCCTTAGATTTTAATGTTAGAGGAGTACTTGCCTCCTCCCTGTCCTTGGTTTCACAACTATGAGGATATGTTGGAGGGAAATTCACACACAGAGTTTGTCAAAAGGTCAGATGGAATGGAGATTTTATTTTAGGTTATAATATGGATTAGCTATGCGAGATTTAACTATTGATTAATATATGTGAAAGTTCAAAAAAAGGACAATCTAGTTGGCCTTTCTAAGTCTATTACAAATAGTATTCTTTCCATTGAGTGTTTAGACATTCAAAAGAAATTGTTCACTAGCATATAACTAGTTGGTAGAGTTTCTTTGAAAAAAAGTGTAGTTGGTGCATTGTAAGAAAGAGCATTGTCTGCTATTCTAGAAAATGAATTTAACGACATAGTGGAGGTATTGTGGTAGAGGATATATAGGTCCACTCATTTTTTTCCAGGATGGGAAGCTTGGTGGATTAGAAGATGGGATGGATGACCTAATGGATGGGATTTGATCCTACAATTATTTTATAGAATCAAAACTTGAAGTACAAAAATGAAAGAGGGAGAACATAGGGTGTTCTTCACTTATCAAGAGAAAATCATCAAAGCCATTGGAAGGCTCCAACTCAAGTGTGAAAAACAAGGGCCCAGTTCTACTAGTTGATTTTGAATCAAGCGAGATATCTATCATGGAGGATACTATATTTATTCACAAAGGTTAAGATGAGGATTCTATGCATGGATAATATGAAGAGCATAATAGTGAGACTGAATCATTCAAAGCAAAGAAATATAGCAGTAATAGGTTAGTACTAAAAGGAGGTGCAAGGTCCAAGTCTATTATAGAATAGGATGTGGTAAATTCTTTTGTAAAGTACGTGGCACCGCACTTGCAATTAAATTTGAAAAATGCGTCTAGAAAATATGCTTAGATACACCAACATATCATAGGTATTTTAAACAGACTTCTAGAGTCCATTATTGAAACCATTGAAGGAGAAGTGTCTATTATTTTCCAGTCACAAGGTAGGAGTTTGGAAACCTACATGGTTAGAGATGAGTTTATAGCATCATGTTCTAAATGACCACATGGCAATGAGTACTTAGCAGGTTATGAATCCTTCATATCAAATTTGGTGTAGACTGGATAAAGGTGGTTTTGGTTGCAGTTTTGAGGTTAAACAAACAACATTTTGTGGCAACTTGACCACATGTAGCATATTTTCTTCTCAGCCAACACTTGAAACTCTTTCATTTTGTTGTTCATCTGTCTTATTTAGAGCCATTATATTTACATATCTAGTCAGGATTTGAAGGGTCCCTCATGGTTGTAATATGGTATCACTATTAACTTGTTATCTCAATCAAAGAGATGGTTCAACCGAAGAATACAGTTAGCCATTAACATTTGGATTATGAGAGAAACTAGTCTTGTTACCAAATATATTCCTGGGAATGATTTAGGATCATTGGTATTAGGGATAAAATAGAACTACATCATGAAGTACTTCTATATGTGAGGGATATCACACAACAATCATTTTAGTCCAATAAAGTAGATCTACAATTGTTCTTTTTTTTTTCTTTTCTATATGTGAGGACCATCTTGAGTTAATGATTGGCATCACCTCATGGAACCTTGTTAAGTGGATCATTTACAACATCTAACAACCCAAATCAATCCCTGTATTTTATTTGTATAAAGTATGGAAGATTTCGTTCTTTCCTACCTTCCTTCTTGGATAAACATATTTATGAAAAATCTAGGAAATGAGCTTACTAAAATTTCTAGGCATATGCAGCATATGAGAGGAAGAAGATATGAAAATGCTACCAAATCAAGGTGGGATTTGGCCATTCCTTTTTAATGCTAATGGTTATTAATGCTGAGGAGTTGTGGCATTGGACATGCCATTTTCTGTTCTTCTCACACATGCCTCCATGAACCCATAGGGATTATTGAATAAGATAATAATAATGGTTCAATATTTGTCCATATTTTCCTGTAATCCCTTTCCACTAGTGCAAGTAATAGCACACTACTAGTCATGGTATTATCTTCGTAACATGAGAAACACCCCTTTCACTTAGATTCACTACTATGAAGGATTGATAGATGGATTCAATCATATATTATTGTTCAAATCCTACCTAGATATTCTATAGGGAGATAGCTAAGCATACATGTTCATCGTTACTTGCTTCAAGAGCACAATTGGAAAATGTTCTCTTCACTAGTGGGAAAGACTTCGACGTAATTCTACCACATTTCAATAATTGAATTTTATTTTAAGGAACATAATGAAATGGTACAACCATCTACAAGTATCCTTGCACTAAATAACATCAGATTGAAATTAGGTGAGACCATAAATATCATTGATTTCACTCACCAAAATTAGGTTGAAACTAGACACGTCCCTATATGTCAACCTTGACAATTCATGTGATATATGATAGAATATGGTTTGGACCAAATCTCACATGTTTGCACAAACAAAAACAAATGAAGATTCCACCATCTAATACCATCACGTCCGAAACAACAACTATTGCCATTTCATGATCCTTTGACTTGTCCACACCACATTTTTCATTGCCCATGCTGATTGATTCCACATTTTGGGTTTTCCCACTCCACTCTAGCTTTATTGCACATGCATGTATACCAAGACCTATCCCATCCCTACCCTTAAACACCCATTTTTCTACTTATTCATGGTTAATTTTACAACACCACTTAGGAGAGTTGGTAATTACAAGTCACTTCTTGCAACCAATCCCATTTCACTAACTCACCTTAGTGCCAAATCCCTAATACTTGTTTAATTATTTGAACCTTTTTGCATAATACAGTTGAATACAATGCAATTTGTTCACAAAATATATGTCATATCACTTGTGAGAATCATCTTCATATTGTTCCTATGTGTCTACGATAATTTGAAAGAATAATACGACAATGACATGCATAGCATAATGATCACAATTAGGTAAATTGAGCAGTGCATCCTCAATGCCATGTCAAACCAATGTGACAATAGTTAGACACTAACCCCAAGAGAATTAACACCTTTGATCATGATATGTAACAATATTAAATGCAAAATTAGGATTGAAAGGTGAAATGAACACAATACAAATCCCACACCACAAAGATATATAATGATGTAATGTGATCTAGTAACTACATGCACATATCATGATTACCAAGAATATTTTTAATTAAGGTTGGGAACTATAAGCCATCACACTATAATGGCATTATAAAGAATACAGAATAGAAGTGGTAGAGAAAATATTAATGTCTCCTACATTGACAGAAGTGGTGTTTAGAATCAACATGTATAGAAACATTGTGGCGGAATATCATCAAAGCTCATAGAGCAATATGAAAGAGTGAATGGAAATTTTTAAGAACCCTCCATAAATGTATATGTATAATAATTGGGTGAATCCTCTTGGTAAGTAGGAAAACTTGAATGCTAATTAACCAATAATAAAATATGTAAATATATATTTGTTGAGGAACATTTCATTGAATTATAAAATCTTTGTAAAATATTGGTGAATCTTTTACTCCATTATAAAATTCTTGTAAAATTTTGATTAATATTTTATTGTAATAAGTTTTTTAATTGAAAATATCATATATAGAAACCATTATATATATATATATATATAATAAAAAGATGTAATAAATATAAAATAAATATATTGATATTTTTATATAGCTGATTTTATGTTTCCTAATTCTATTTGATAAGTAACTTAATTACTACTACAAAACATTCCTCTTAATTTCTGTTTTATTCTTATTTCTCTAAATTAGATTCTTTAATGTTATACTTCAAACATTATGAGATCAGGTGTATATTAAAAAACGAGCTAAATCGAAATTCGGGTATTTTAAAGGTATGGAAAATATTGTCATCATCCTTAGTTTAATTTAGAAGTATTGGATTTGCTTGGTTATTGTGATCTAAAATACTTGGCGCATGATGTGTATGCATCAATTATACATTTGGAAATGAGCTGATGCATATTTTAGGTGTTTGAAAGAATGGACAAAATTTGCATCATACCAAGAGTCGAAATGGGGAAGAATGTATTGGATTTGCTTGGTATTTATTCGTAAGAAGCAATCTATGTATTAACATGTTTTTATGAAGGGTTTTCTTGGTTGAACATTGGTAATTGTGGATAATAATTTGCAGTTATGAAATGTGATCATTAGTGTTCGTTAACGACGAATACGAGGGTACCATAGTTTCATACAAAAGTTAAACAAATTGAAATAGAATATCTTTCAAACTTGCCTAGTTCTCAACTAATAGTGGCAAATCGATTGAAGTAGTTTACAATAAAACAAGTTGAAACATCATATGCACAACATCATCTTACTTGGGAAGGTTGTTTGATTCTAAACTTGCCCCGTTTAAATAATATTAATGCAAAATCCATGAAGTAGCCAGAGAGCATTGTTCTGTGTTTCAAAAACAGCCAGAATCGTCGTATTTTATGGCGGTTCTCTTTTCAAAAACTGCAAATTCTGATCTGGATCATATTTCTTTTGTAAAACTATATCGATCTGATATAAATCTCAATCCCTTTGAACAATTGTCTCTATGTAGAGTCTTAGATAGCTAGTCCATGTTTATATTTAACAATATTTATTTTTTGATGACTGTATAACTGTTTAACTGAGTAATTAAGTTAACTGTCTAACCGAGTAATTAAGTTTATATAGTTATGAGTAACAGTGTAAGAAATGTATATATTTCTTGTATTCTAGTAAAGAAGTATTAGAGAGTTGAGAGTTGTTGTAATCTTCATTTACTAAATAATAAGAAGACCGATACCATTGCTGAGTGGATGTTTCCCTCTAGAGGGTTTTACCATGTAAATCTTTGAGTAAATTTTATGTGTGTGTCATTATTTAATTTCTTGTTTTAATTGCTTCTGCTACATATTATGTTCTGTGATTGTTTGATCTAACAAGTGGTATCAAAGCTAGATTGAAAGCCACCCAAAGCAAGATTGCTGAAAAAATTTCACTGCTGTGGAATGTCCGGAAATTTATACTAAAAAGGGGTGCGAAAATTCATAATTTTTTAGGGTCCATTGCTTAAAGGGGCACGAAAATATTATGGCACACTTGCGAAATAATATTAATGAGATATTTTTTAAATGCCTTTGAATTAAAAAGCATACCGTGGATATTTTAAATGCTTTTGTGTTATAAAGCATATTATGGGAGGGGCAGTTATAAGGAATATCTTATTTATAAGATTTTTTAAAGGATTAAAGTAGCAGGTATAAGGTATTTGTTTAATATTTAAAGTTGGGATTATTTCCCTTTGATTCATTTAACTTGGGATTGTTTTCATTAATCTTTTTTGTATCTACTATATATTTTAAAAGGCTTGGAGTTATAAAGTTTTTGACGTGTTTTTTTTTTATAAAATCACATGTTCATTATTTTGGTATTATATGTTGATGATATGCTTGTCGCAAGCAAGAGCATGTTTGAAGTCAGCAGGTTAAAGGCTAAGTTGGCTAGGACGTTTGATATGAAGAATCTAGGAGCAGCAAATCAGGTCTTGGGCATGCAGATACACACACAGACACACACACACACACACACACACAGAGGAAAAATGGCAAGGTGTGGTTATCACAAAAGAAATATATGGAGAAAATACTTAAGAGATTCGATATGAGTAAGGTGAAACCTGCTAATATCCCTTTAGCTTCTCATTTCAATATTTCTTCAGGTTTGAGTCCTAAAAGTGATGAAGCAAAGAAGTATATGTCTCATGCACCATATGCTAATGTAGTAGGAAGTTTAATGTATGCGATGATAAGTACAAGACCACATATTTCACATGCAATTGGATGGAAAATCCAGGAAAAGAGCATTGGGCCACAATGAGATGGCTGCTGCTTCAGTATCTTAGAGGTACAAGCAACTATTGTATCACTTTTGATGGTTGTAGTGATGAAGTCTATGGTTATGTTGATTCTGATTTTGCAGGTGACTTGGACAAGAGGAGGTCCACTTCGGGTTATGTTTTTACTCTTGCAAGTGGAGCTATTAGTTGGATGTCAAAACTTCAGAATATTGTTTCTTTATCCACTACAGAGGCATAATATATAGTTGTTTCACATGCTTGCAAAGAGACAATCTGGTTAAAAGGTTTGCTGGGTGAGTTAGGAAAGGTTCAGAACACTATAAAAAATTTCTGTGATAGTCAAAGTGCTATTCATTTGGCTAAAAATCTAGCTTATCACAGTAAGACAAAACATTATCCTGTAAAATACCATTTTGTTAGACATGTTGTTGATGAAGGTGGAGTGGTTCTTGAAAAGGTTCACACTCAAAATAATAGTGCAAACATGTTTACGAAGCCGGTTACTTTAGAGAAGCTACGGCGGTGCTTAGCTTCTCTAGACTTGCAGGAAAGGTGATGAATAGAGCAATGAGCAATGGTATCAGGTAAATTGTTGTTAAGGTGGAGATTGTTAAAAATTGGTGACAACCTCTCTCTCGGTGACTGTATAAATGTCTAACCGAGTAACTAAGTTTTTACAGTTATGAGTAACCGTGTAAGAAATGTATATATTTCTTGTATTCTTGTAGATAAGTATTAGAGAGTTGAGAGTTGTTGTAATCTTCATTCACCGATAGGCACTTCAATGAGCTTTTCTTTGTATATGGAGGGTGATTGCAACTTTTTATTAGGGATTAAGGATAGGCAGCTCTGATGATTTGGATTAGAATATACTTTCGTCGAGCACATCCATCAACGACCCAGATTTGGGGTGGGCTCACAGGTTACCCAAACGTTCTATCGGATTAGCAGTAATCCGTTGTTTCTTTTGTTTAATCTAGGTATTTTTCCACGCAGGCCTGCCACGCCCGAGTCCGTTGGTTAAATGAATCATTTAAGATGATCAATCGGCCGCTCCAAGATGATCAATTATCGATCGGAGCAGTCCCAATTCTCTTTCCATGTGGGGAGAGCGATTAGCAGAAGGGCGGTGGCGATCCAATTCAATTGTTTCAAACTCTATCTTGTAGCCTGCAATTCGTAGCTAGTTATAAATTGATAAGCTCGGAGTCATACAGTCTCTTTACCTAGATGCAAAGATTATCAATGTCGCAGTTTCTCGTGCTTTCTCTTTTGGTATCTATTTCGGTGTGGATGGACGACTCCAATGGAATAGCAATTTAAAGGTATCTATTTCGGTGTAACTAGCATGTTATTTCGAAATTTTCTGTAGTTTGTAATTGATTGCTTGTCGCCCCTCTACCGCACCATAAAAATCAGTCAAATCAATACAGTCATATTACAAGAAAGGCAGTAATCAGTCCAAATGTCTTTTGTTGGCCTAATGGTTGGCTGTGTTAAGGAAAAAGCATGTCAATATTGAAGATTTTCAAATATGTTGATTGTGGAGATGTTTCGATGATGGTCTTAGGTACCTTGGGTTCAATTGTTGACAGATCGGTCGTGGAGTGTGTGTCAGCAATCAACAGAGCCTAAACTGGTAATGACCATTACCAAACTCCTGGGTTGAACTTTAATCTTGAATTTTAATGGTTAGAATTGGGTACGAACATAACATTATCACCTATATTTCAATATGATCATGGAAGATTTAATGCGTCATTCTACCATTGGATTTTCGATTTCACATATCATGGAGCAAGATCCATACAAAAGGGATTGTCAGTTCTCGATTCATCCCACATCGTCTACATGCACTAAAGATAAGGACGATGGGTGGTTGCGGTATGAAACCATTGTCACATGTGTCATTTTTTTATACATACGCATGTGGAAAAATGGTATTGCAAACCACTCAAAGGGAAATGCGGAACTGCCTTACGTGGCATCCCAAAAGCATCTTTGGATTTAGTTTTTTATAAATGATATTCCATTGGCGATCATATGACCCGCAATTGCGATAGCGTTCCCATTCGCTGCTTTTTCTTAATTTGTTTAACAACTGCTTTTGCTTCATGTGTTTAACAACTTCTAGCACGACATTGTCCACCAGCATCCCCTCGTCACTAGTAAAACATTCAAAGTAAAGTTACGAGTATGAAACACCCACAAAAAGTTAAAGTGATCTATGTGTCGTTCCAACAAAAATTAAAATGATATACCTATCGTTCCAACAAAAATTACAAACAGAATTGGAGGTGGACATCTTACCCATCATACGTATCTATCTCGAAACCATCTCTTCTTGTAACATTCATGAGAGCCCCTTTCCATATTTCAATGGTTTTGGAGTCATATCGTAGCTTCTCTTGATGAGTTTCAGGGTCAAATGTTTTCTCCTCTTTCAAGGTGCACAGGGTTTCAACATACACTAATATAATGTGTGAACGTTTCACACCATAGAGGACTGGGATTATGACTGACTCGGACTTCACCATAAGTAGAAGCTCATCCATGCACCATTCGGATTCGGCATAGCGTCTTGAAAGAATGACGATATGGACAGGGGCGACTTGAATAGCGTTTTCTACCTCTGAATTTATTCTTTGTCCTTTCTGTGCCTCCTCCTTGTCGAAAAAGACTTGATATCCGGAATCATTAAGGCAATGGTACATGTGACTGGACAAAGTATTTTTTGTATCGATGCCACGATGATTTAGAAAAATATCGTATGGGATGGGTGTTTTGGGTTCTTTAATACTCGACCCACTTTTAATACTCAACACATGTTTGAGATCATGAACCAGCAGCCCATCGTCACTGAAAATTTCACAAAATTTACATATACAAACTGTCATATACCTGTCATTACCAAAAGAAATCAGAAACTAATATTATGGGGGACAGTTGGAGGTCTTACCCATTAAAAGCCGCAAATCTGTGTCATATAGAAGAAGGAGTTCATCCATGTCCCTCTGTGGCATTTCCTTGCAGCTGCAACCATAGATTCAATATATAGCTTTATATTTACAAACCAAAATATTTTCGCGAAACACAGCCCCTAAGTGCAAACCCTTCGAAGAATTGATGGAAGGTTAAGGTTTCCATTAGGGTTATGACTATGGCGTCTTGGGGAAGCATGTTTTGGAGCAATTTGTTTTAATGGTCATCAATAAAATGGTCGTGGAGTGTGAGTCTGCAATCGACAGAGCCTAAACTGGTAACGACCATTACCAAACTCCTGGGCTGAACTTTAATCTTGAATTTGAATGGTTAGAATTTGGTACGAACATAACATTATCACCTATATTTCAATATGATCATGGAAGATTTAATGCGTCATTCTGCCATTGCATTGCCGATTTCACATATCATGGAGCAAAATGCATTGTTTAGGGTGTTTGCAAGAGCCATAAAGAAGGGATCGATGGTTCTAAATGCGGAACTGCCTTACGTGGCATCCCAAAAGCATCTTTTATTAATGTTTTTACGGTGGATGTTGTTTCGCAGAGTGGGAATCGACTTGCCCAAGATCGAAGTCCGTTACGATCACTTGAACGTGGATGCATATGTCTTTGTTGGTAGCAGATCGTTGCCTTCTGTTGCGAATTTTATGTTGAATATGCTGGAGGTATGTTTAACTGAATCGAAGAGTTTTGATCTTTTTTTGTTGGCTTGAGAGAATGTAAATCGTGTTGGGGACTTCAATCGAGATTGCGTTTATTCAGGGGTTTTTAGGATTTCTAAAGATCTTCCCAAATAGGAAGAGACCCCTTTCAATCGTTCATGATGTTAGCGGAATCATAAAACCGTGTAGGTGAACATTAATCCCTGCATTTAATTTCCTACATTCTTCTTGATATCCTTAGATTGCCAACATTCTCAATTGTTGGTGTTAAACCCTGTTGAATTTCTACAACAGTTAAGAGTTTTAAGGACTTGAACTTGCTCGGATTTTGCAGAATGACTTTTCTTTTAGGACTGCCAGGCTCAGGGAAAACATCTTTACTCTTGGCTTTGGCTGGGAAGCTCAATTCGGAATTGAGAGTGGGTTGTCTTTACCATCCTTTGATTCTACATTTGTCCAATTGTTTTGACAATACAGTAGACCAAAGGCTAAAATTGGGTGTTATTTGTAGGTAACTGGCGCTATGACATACAATGGGCACACACTAGATGAATTTGTGCTCCAAAGAAAAGCAGCTTACATTAGCCAACATGATTTACATATTGGTGAAATGACCGTGCGAAAAACTATGGACTTCTCTGGCTGATGCCAAGGGGTTGAAACCAAATATGGTATGCTCTTTGATAGTGCTTCTTTAAATGCATTGCCTGTTTGGTTATGGTACACTTTGAGTGTTTTAATAGTTTAAGAACATGTATCTTCAGGACTGTTCTGAGGTTCATTTGTTACAGAGTAACAAGGAATCTCACACCTTAATAAACAAGGGATTTCATAAGTAATTCGATCAACTTAAATTAAATGAATATTATTATTATTATAGTTAAAAGATGCAAATTGCTTGACAAATTTTCACTGATATTGATTGGTTGGGATTTCGAGAAGAGAAAAAGAAGCTGGCATCAAGCCTGATCCATATATTGATGTTTTTATGAAGGTATTAAAGCTGTTAATCAAGGATTTTTATAATTTATTTTTCTTCGGTTTCCCCTTCTTATTCGTTCAGTCACTTTCTGTAGGGATGATCAACAAGGGCAGAGATTTAAATGTGTAAGGATGGATGGAACCATTTTTGTTTTTTCCAAGGCTTTTGCAACTGGAGTTATTATGGCAACAGGTTTTGTTCACTTGTTACCAGATGCTCAAGACGCTCTTACAGATGAATGTTTTCCACAAACACCTTGGTTAAGATTTCCATTTGCTGAATTTATTGCAATGTTGGTTGTTTTATTGACCCTTCTCGTTGATTTTGTGAGTACACAATACTATGAGAGAAAACAGCTAAAGGATAGGGTTGATACCATGGATTGCAACCCTATTGAGGAAAGGTCTTGGCCAAACTTGGGCCATATTTCAGAGGATGCAAATCAGAATAAGGAAGATGCCTTAAATGGTGATGGGCATATGCATATTGTTGCAATACATGCTCATGTTGCATCTCATAGTCATAGCCATTCCCATGGTCATTATTCCTGTGCATATGAAGCACATGCACATGATAATGGGCAATTTGGACATGAACATACATCTCCACCTGTGTTTGATTCCTCTACCCGACATACAGTGGTTTCCCAAGTTTCTGTGACTTCCTCTAATTCGTTATTGTGTTGAACTACATCAAATCTTTTCATCATTTAAACCCTCTTCTGACGAGTAGTTCTGCCAATTTTAATATGCACCTTCTTAATGCAGGTTCTCGAAATGGGGATCATCTCACATTCTGTGATAATTGGTCTTTCACTTGGTGTTACACAAAGTCCCTGCATAGTCAGAACCCTAATGGCAACCTTAACCTTCCATCAATTCTTCGAAGGGTTTGCACTTAGGGGTTGTGTTTCACAGGTTACTACTCGAATATTGCAATTCACATATTGAGTTGTTCTAATGATATATTGCCTCTTTTTTATGATTATATCTAAGTATGTTGTAAATTTTTGACATTGTAATTATGCAGGCTGGTTTTAAATCCCTTTCTACCTTCTTCATGGTATGCTTATTTGCCATAACAACACCTGCATGCATTGCCATTGGAACTGGAGTGTCTTCCATTTACAACCCAAATAGCTCAACCGCACTCATTTTGGAGGGTATCTTTGATTCTATATATGCAGGAATACTCATATATATGTCTTTAGTAGATATGATTGCTACAGACTTTCTCAGTAAGGAAATGTGTTGTCATCCTAAATTGCAGTGCATTGCCTTGTTATTGGGAGGTACGATGATGGATTCCCTTGCAATATGGGCATAAGTCATAAACTGATTCCTATGGGAAGGAGTGATTAGGAAGCACCATTCTTTTTTGATGCTCCAAAAAAATTGCTCTTTTAAGTTATACTCGAGGTTTATAGTGTGCTCTTGAGAGACACGGTCTCAAGTTGCATTTTAAAATTTGAAGATGGTCTCTTCTATTCTCAATAGGATACATTATGGCATTGCAAACTTTGAGGATGCTCTGTTCTATTCTCAATAGGATACATTATTGAGTAGATGAAAATAATTATTCTAATAATTTTAGTGCGTTGAATATTTTAATAATTACTTTGTCAAATGCCAATTGCAATTGTAATTGTGATTGTGTTTGATATATTGGTGTCAATTTAGGAAGACCTATCACACTTTCCTCTTATTGAAATGTGAAAATAAAAATTTTATATTTTATAAATTTCTAAAAGTGGATTTTTTAATATATATATGTTTTGTAATCTTCTTGTATATGCTTTGTAAATTTTTTGTTATATAGTGAAAAGACAAATGGTGAGAAATTGTTGCAAATTCAAATGATACTAATTTTTTGTTATACAGTGAAAAGACAAATGGTAAGAAATTGTTGCAAATTCAAATGATAAAATAAAATTTATAATAGCCTAGTAATTAAAGTAAAAGAAATTAAATTGGATAAATCAAGATAAAAAAATGAAAAATATCAACATTTAAAAATTAATTCATATCAATCATTGATAAGAAAATATATTCCACATACCACAATGGGATTTACATGAAAAATAAACATTATAAATAGTGTTATTAATGCCTTATCATAATGAGTGTAAAAGCATACATAAATAATATTATATACATTGTAACAAATCATATCAACCAAGATTGAAAGATTGGAATTGGTTGTAGCTTGGGTGGTTGGGAGGAAAGATTGTTTCCCTCCCCACCGAGGTTCAATTCTTATAAATGACATGATGCTCTTGATAAAGATGATTGTGTTATTAATGCTCTACAATGTTAAATATTATTAATACTTGAACTTGAAAACTAAATAATGTAGAATGTGAATTTATATGAGAATTGACTTATTCGAAGGTGATTGTATTATTAATGCTCTACAATATTGAATATTATTAATACTCAAACTTGAAAACTAAATAATGTTAGTAGAATGTGGATTTATATGAGAATTGACTTATTCAAAGCTTATGGAGTTGGAATTTTACATTGTAAAGATAAATCTTTACTTGATAATTATATAATAACTTTTGTAATATGGAATTTATTTCAATGGATAATAATATTAGGATTTATATGAAAATGTTAATATAATGCAAATATGAATAAATAGTAGAGAGTATGAATTTTCTTATAATAAATAGTATTAGTTTTTTTAGTAATATGGGTGAGGCTATGGAATTCATTCCCATGTTTTTAATACAAATAGGAATATGAAATTATTGAATTTAATCACATGGTGATTATTGTATAGATAGATTTACAAGAATAAAATGAATAATATAGTCGACAATTTTTTTCCTAATTTCTTTAATGTCATTTAATATATCAAATATGTACTTGTAATCTTTTTTGAACACTTATTGTTAATATATAATTAAAAAAAATTATACCAACACACATTTTTTACTTTTTTATTTTTGTGAGGTTATATTATGTATTACATTTAGAATTTGACTAATTAATATTTAAATCACATTTATACAAGATTAAATTTATTTAGTTATTTTACTTTTACCATAGTTTTAAGAAATTGAAATACCCATTTAAAATGTAAACATCTATCAACATCCTAAATATTTCTTTCATTTTTTTGGTTGTGTAAATTTGAAGATATTAATTTTTCTATTAGCATGGCCTTTTATAACATGGGAAAAAAATACGTATAATTTATATGTTAGGATCCCAATCTAGCACCCCTACTTACATGGATAGGTTGTTACTTAATGTACAAGCTCATCTCTATTAAATAAGGCCCACATTTTAGTTAGAATATGTAATAGATGACCTCATCAAAAAAGTTCCACATATTAGTTGTTGTAACCTCAGTAATGATGACCCACTCGGTCATTTAGGTTTTTGTGTGCTAAAAATTGTTTATATAACTAGAAACTAAAGTTTGATTATTGTTATTATTTCAGTATTTGATTTTGTTTTATTTCTTTTATGTTGATGCCTAAGGGATTCTGTTTTATGTATTGTTGGGTCATAATACCGATTATAAAATGTTTGCAAATTGATTCATATAGTTAAATACATTAAACATAAATAAAATGTCACACAACAACATTAATGCATTACATAAAAATTACCCTATAAACCTCTCTCATCGAGGAAAACCAACAAATAAGTGACCTTTCGCTCATCTAATACTCAAACACTAAAAAAAGGTGTTTGTAGCCGTGACTTGCTAGACCATAAATCACACTTCATTACATGATGATGTTAAACATTGTCTCTCTTAGTAAAATATATCATGCATAGTTAATGGTCAAGCATCATCGACCATTTTCAACAATAATCAACTGTCACTAACCATGGTCAACTAAATTCAACCATGGTCAACTAGATTCAACCATGGTCAAACAGAGTCAACCATACTCAAGCATGGTCAACCTCCATTACGCATGGTTAACCATGTTCATCCCAAGTCACCCATGGTCAACAAAAGTCAATTATCATCAACCATACTCGCCCATGGTCAACCATGTCCACCCATTTTCAATCAAAGTCAACCATGGATTGACATCAACCATGGATTGCAGTGAACCATGCCTAAAAGTTAACTATGGATTGAAGTCATGCTTATATTGAAGTCAACTATGGATTGAAGTAAACCATGGATAGATGTTAATGGTTGATTGAAGGCAACCTTGGACTCAACTCAACCATGGAATAAAGTAAACCTTGTAGTGGAGTGAAACTTACTTAAAAGTCAACTATTGCTTGAAGTCAAATACAGATTGAATTCAACCTTGGATTGAAGTCAACGATGGATTGAAGCCAACATTACTTAAAAGTCAACTGTGGATTGAAGTCAACTACCGATTGAAGTCAACCTTGGATTGAAGTCAACCTTGGATTGAAGTCAACCTTAGATTGGATTCAACCTTTCTTAAATGTCAACTACAAAGTGAACTCAACACTTCCTGAAAGTCACCTATGGTTTGAAGTCAACCTTACTTAAAAGTCAACAATGGTTCAAAGTCAGCATTTGATTAAAGTCAACAATGGATTGAAGTTAGCCATGTTTCAAATTCAACCTTGCATTAAAGTCAACCTTACCTGAAATCAATTTTGGAGTACGTCAAACATGGATTGAGGTCAACCTTGGCCTAAAGGAAACCTTAGAATGAAGTCAACCTCTTAGTCAACATTGGATTCAAGTCATCCTTGAAGTTATGCTCAACCATACTTCAAAGTCAACCTTGCTTAAAATTCCACTATGGATTCAAGTTAGCCGTGGTTAAAAGTCAACCTTGCTTAAATATATGTGCTTTTTAAATGATATCAATTTAAATTATATTATGAGTAATTCAAATTTACATTGAAACATGCAATATGACATTTAAAATTATAGAAAAGTATATTGTCACATTTCAATATGCCTATATGTATTTAAACTAGGAATAATTTAATTTGATAGTACTAAAATACATGAGTAAATATAAAACATTCAATATTTTGATTTAATGTAATTTTAATACTAAACAATATAAAGAAACCTAAACATAATTCTACATGATCATGCAAATGTGATATAACCATTGAGGTATATAACAATTCAACCATACTCAAACATAGTAAACCCTTAACAACAATTAATGGTTAACCAAAGTCAATTATGTCCAACCAAAAGTTGACCAAATTCAACCATGGAAAACCAAAGTCAACAATAGTCAACTATGGTCAACCATAATGAACCAAAAGTCACCCATGGTAAACCAAACTCAACCATAGACAACCAAAGTCAATCATAGCAAACCAAAGCCAACCGTGATAAACCCAAAGTCAACTGTGATAAACCAAAAGTCAACTGTGGTTAGCCAAAGTTGAACATGGTCATCCAAAGTCAACCATTCTCAACCAAAGTTGACCATGAATAGCGAAAGTTAACCATGGCCAATTAAATGACCAAATTCAACGATGGCCCAGCATGGTCAACCATGGTGGACTTTGGTTGTCCATGGTGGACCAAATTCAACTGTGTTAAACCAAGTCAACCAATCTCAACAATAGTCAAATATAGTCACCAAAGTGAAATAAAGTCAACCATGGTCAACTAAAGTCACCCATGGTCAGCCATCAGTGTTCAACCAAAGTGAGCCATCGTAAAATATGGTTAACCATCATCAACCATAGTCAACCAAAGCCAGTCAAAAGTCAACCATGCTCAACTAAAGTCTACCATAGTCAACCATGGTCAACCAAAGCCAACCATGTTCAAACATAAGCCACCCAAATTCATTCATGTTAAACTAAAGTCAACCATGGTCACCAAAACGTAAGCCATCAAAAAGCATACTTGAATAAATCCAAACAAAGGTCAACCCTAGCTAACCATAGTAACCCATGGTCAACTTAAGTTAACCATGGTAAATCTAAGTCAACCATGGTCACTCATAGTCAACCATGAGTAACCATGGTCAACCATAGCCAACCATTGTAACGCATGGTCAACTAAAGTCAACCATGGTAAATCTCAGTCAACCATGGTCAACCAAAGTCACCCATGCTCAACCATGGTCAACCATCATCAACCATGGTAAACCATAAACAAGTGAGCCAAATGCAATCATGGCTAATCAAAGTCAACCATGGTCAACAGAACACAACAATGGTTAACCATAGTTAACCAAAGGTCTACCAAATTCAACCATGGTAAACCAACAGTCAACCATTATCAACCAAATTCATCCATGGTTAACCAATGTAAACCATGGTCAACCATAGTCAACCATGGTCAATCATAGTGAGATACAAAGAGTGATTAGTTAACCATAGTAAACCATGGTTGACCATGTGGTGAAAATGGGGGCTTCACTAGAAGCCAATATAATATCACGTTCATTCATATTGCGGTATTAAATATTCATGAAAACATAAAAATTATATTGCTTATATATTAAGGGGCAAAGGGTTTTTTTATTTAATGTAACAATACAAAAATACTTTGGGGTCTTTTTTATATGGGCGGCTTGATAAATATCCGCCAAAAGGAGATGGCGGAATCACGGTCGGATGAGAAATCGGGTTGAGGCAAGGCTCGAGCTTACCAGTACGCAGGGAAATCGCGTCTTGAGGCATGCTTGAGGCCAGGGGTTTCGTGGTGAAGTGGGTTTCTAGTCGATCATAGTCGAGAGACAGTGGTCATTGACAGCCAATTGTTACCAATAACACTCAGCCAATTATTACCAATAGCCTTAGGAGGCTCTAAGCCTCCAGGGCCTGTTATAGGCCCTCGATAGGGCTTGGGGGCTTGAATACCCAACCACTCGTGCTTATTACATGCCTTGGTAGATTTATTCAGCCTCCTAGAGCTTGTTACAGGCCCTAGGGGCTTGGATACCTAGCCCACAACAGGCTTAGTCAGCGATTGGGGAATTGCAACATGCAATCTAAATGTTGTACTATGTGCATTGGCTCTAGTGACATACAAGAAGTGATATCCTATCTCTTCATTAGACCATTAGATGTTGCAAATAACAATGATATGTGGTTCAGTAATTGCATTGTGGGTGAAGTAATGTGCATCCACAATATACATCGAAAGAAGCAAGGTGCATTGTAGAATGCATGTGGGGTCATAAGAGGGGTATCATATCAATATAGTAGGTAGAAATATAAAGGGGTATAAAAAATGTTAATGAAAAAATTGATACATACAATATCTAGTGAAAATAGGGGTTTTTTAAAATTGGGAAGGCATATTGGGAGGGGGTTAAAAAATTGATTTTGAAAGCGATTTTCCAATATTTAGTAAAATTAGGGGTATTGTTTCATATGCCACGAACGAACGTGCTATGATAGTGGTTTATTGAGTGAAGCCCTCGTGGTGGTGAACAATGGTTGCATGGTTGACCATGGTCAACCATATAAATAATCTTAATTCCTTTCTAATTTGTTCATGGTTGACCATGGTCAACCATGGTGAACCATAGGAAACCATGCTCAACCATAGATAACCATAGTAAACCAAAATTCAACGAAACTTGCCACGTCCGATTGTGACAAAACCTACCATATTGCATTCAACCATTCTCAACCATAGTCAACCAATGGTTGGCCATGATCAACCAAAGTCAACCATGGTTAACCATTGTTAAACATAGTCAACCATGAGCAACCATGGTCAACCATAGCCAACTATAGTAACCCATAGTCAACCATAGTAACCCATGGTCAACCATAGTCAACCATAGTCAAGCATGGTTGGCCATGGTCAATCAAAGTCAATCATTGCAGACCATAGCCAACCATGGTAGACCATAGTCAACCATGGTCAATGATAGTCACCCATCATGAACCAAAGTCAACCGTGATAAACCAAAAGTCAACCATGATACACCAAAAGTCAACTGTGGTTAGCCAAACTCCAACATGGTCATCCAAAGTCAACCATTCTCAACCAAAGTTGACCATGAACAGCGAAAGTTAACCATGGCTAATTAAATGACCAAATTCAACGATGGCTGAGCATGGTGGACCATGGTCAACTTTGGTTGTCCATGGTGGACCAAATTCAACCATGTTAAGCCAAGTCAACCAATCTCAACAATAGTCAAATATAGTCACCAAAGTGAAATAAAGTCAACCATGGTCAACTAAAGTCACCCATGGTGAGCCATGAGTGTTCAACCAAAGTCAGCCATCGTAAAATATGGCTAACCATCGTCAACCATAGTCAACCAAAGCCAGTCAAAAGTCAACCATGCTCAACTAAAGTCTACCATAGTCAACCATGGTCAACCAAAGCCAACCATGTTCAAACATAAGCCACCCAAATTCATTCATGTTAAACTAAAGTCAACCATGGTCACCAAAACGTAAGCCATCAAAAAGCATACTTGAATAAATCCAAACAAAGGTCAACCCTAGCTAACCATAGTAACCCATGGTCAACTTAAGTCAACCATGGTAAATCTAAGTCAACCAAGGTCACTCATAGTCAACCATGAGTAACCATGGTCAACCATAGCCAACCGTTGTAACGCATGGTAAACTAAAGTCAACCATGGTAAATCTCAGTCAACCATGGTCAACCAAAGTCACCCATGCTCAACCATGGTCAACCATCATCAACCATGGTAAACCATAGACAAGTGAGCCAAATGCAATCATGGCTAATCAAAGTCAACCATGGTCAACAAAACACAACAATGGTTAACCATAGTTAACCAATGGTCTACCAAAGTCAACCACGGTAAATCAACAGTCAACCATTATCAACCAAATTCAACCATGGTTAACCAATGTCAACCATGGTCGACCATAAACAACCATAGTCAACCATGGTCAATCATAGTGAGATACAAAGAGTGATTAGTTAACCATAATAACCATGGTTGACCATGTGGTGAACAATGGTTGCATGGTTGACCATGGTTGAGCATATAAATAATCTTAATTCCTCTCTAATTTGTTTATGGTTGACCATGGTCAACCATGGTAGACGATAGGAAACCATGCTCAACCATAGATAACCATAGTAAACCAAAAGTCAACAAAACTTGCCATGTCGCATTGTGACAAAACCTACCATATTGCATTCAACCATAGTCAACCAATGGTTGGCCATGATCAACCAAAGTCAACCATGGTTAAGCATTGTCAAACATAGTCAACCATGGTCAATGATATTCACCCATCATGAACAAAAGTCAACCATATGGTTGACGATGGCTTCCTTTAGTTGACAATGTTTAACCATGGTTGGTTAATAATAATAAGAATAAGAAGAAGAAGAAGAAGAAGAATGGTCAACCATAGTGAACATTGGTTTACAAAAGTCAACAAAATTCAACTATGGTCAACCATGGCCAACCATAGTCACCATTGGCAACCATAGTCGACCATAGTGAATTAGTCAACCATAGTTAACCGTCGTTAACCATAGTCAACCAATGTCAACCATATTCAACCAAAGACAACTAGAGTAAACCATGGGCAATCATGGCTAACTAAAGCTAACCATAGTCAACCATGGCCAACCAAAGTTAACCATATCAAACCAAGGTTAAAAGTTAAATAAGTTTAGTGAATGGTGAGTTGTGGCAAAAAAAGTCAACCATGGTCGACAATAGTCAACCATAGTAAATCAGTCAACCATAGACAAAAGTTTAACAAGGTCAACCAATAGTCAATTACGACAAAACAAAGTCACCCATAGCCAACCATGTGCAATTATAGTTATCCTTAGTTAATTAGTCAGCCAAAGTCAACCATAGTTAAACAAAGTCAATAATAGTTAACCATGGTCAACCATAGTTAATCAAAGTCAATTATGGCCAACCAAAGTCAACTGTAGTCGAACATGGTTAAGCATGGTCATCCATAATCAAACAAAGTCAACCATGGTTATACAATGTACACCTAAGTCAAGAAATGAAGACAAGCATGTTCAACCAAAGTCAACCATAGTCAACCATATTGAACCATATTCCACCATAGTCAACCATGGTCAACTAATAGTTAATTATGGCCAAAGTAGGTCAACCATAGTCAACAATGGTTTACCAAAGTCAAGCAAATTTTAAAAATCAACCATGGTCAACCATGGGAAACCATAGTCAACCATAGTTAACCACCGTTAATCATAGTCAACCATGGGAAACCATGGCCAACTAAAGCTAACCATAGTCAATGATGGTCAAGCATGGTTAACCAAAGTCAACCAAAGCCAACCATGGTCAACCATAGTCAACCATGGATTGAAGTCAACATTAAATTGAAGTCAACAATGGATTGAAGGCAACCTTGGACTAAAGTCAACCTTGGTTGAAATTCTCCCATGGATTAAAGTCAACCTTACGTAAAAGTCAAATATCGATTGAAGGCACCCTTGGATTAAGTCAAACATTAATTTTAGTGAATATTTCCTAATAGTTAACTATGGATTGCAGTCACCGAGGGATTGACTTCAATCGATGGTCAACAATGAGATGTCATCAACTATGGTTAAACGTACTCAACCACGTTAACCAAAGTGAACCATGCCTACCCAATTTTTAACTATGGTTTAAAGTCAACTCATAATTTTACAACCTTTGTCGACCATGGTTAACCAACGTTGTCAAATTCAAGTTTACGATAGTTGGTCACAATTAACATAGTTAACTACAAAATCAGAAAGAAATATTTATGTATTTATTTCATTTATTTACTTATATTTATTTATTTTGATTTTTATTTCATTTATTTCCTCATTATTTAATTTCCACTTTCTTATGCTTTTGTTTATCTATCTATTTTATTATATATTATTGGTTAATAAATTAATATATATTGACGAAGAATAATAAATATTTTATTTACTTATATTTATTTATTTTGATTTTTGTTTCATGTTTTTTCTTCATTATTTAATTTCAACTTTTTTTATGCTTTTATTTATCTATCTATTTTACTAAATATTATTGGTTAATAAATTAATATATATTGATGAAGAATAATAAATACTAATACTAAATAATAATCATAACTATTAATGTTAACATATTTTATTTACTATTTTTTTATAATATTAAATAATAATCATAACTCTTAACATTAACATATTTTAGTTACTATTTTGCTATTTAATTTCATTAATTAATTACATTAAATTAAATTAAATTAATTAAATTTAATTTAATTTAATTTAATTAATTAGTTTAAATTAATTTAATTTAATTTAATTACTTTCATATAATTTAATTTAACTTAGTTTTTATAATAAAAATAAATGTTATATATATAAAAAAAATTAATATTAACATATTTTATTTACTAATATTAATCAAAATCATTATTTCATAATAATAATTATCATAAAAACATTAATTTAATTTAATTTAATTTAATTAACTTAACTTAATTTAATTTAATTTAATTAATTAAATTAAATTAACTTAATTTACTTTACTTTAATTTATTTATTTAATTTAATTTAAATTAAATTAAATTAAATTAAATTAAATTAAATTAAGTTAAATTAATTTAAATTAATTAAGTTAAATTAAATTAAATCAAGTTAAATTAATTTAATTTAATTTAATTAACTTAACTTAATTTAATTTAATTACTTTCATTTTATTTAATTTAATTACCTTCATTTAATCTAATTTAACTTAATTTAATTTAATTAATTTAGTTTAATTTAACTTAATTTAACACAATTTAATTAAATTTAACTTAATTTAATTCAATTTAATTTAATTTAATTCAATTTAATTTAATTAAATTTAACTTAATTAAATTTAGTTTAAATTTAATTTAACTTAATTCAATTTAATTTAAATTTAATTTTTAATATGTTTTATTTAATTTAATTTACATCACTTTACTTTCCATTTCCATTTTTGCTTATATTCACTCATTTTTACTTATATTTATTTATTTTGATTTATTTTTCATTTATTGTATTTCAACTTTTTTATTCTTTTATTTATGTGTCTATTTTATTAAGTATTTTGGTTAATAAATTAGTATATATTGATGAAGAAAAATAAATATTAATACTAAATAATTATCATAAATATTAATATTAATATTAATCATAACTATTAAAATTAACATAATTTTTTTCTATTTTTTATTTAATTATAATTTCTTCATTCATTTATTATTTATTTTATTAAATAATATTTATTAATATAATAATATATATTAAATAATATTTATTAATATAATAATATATATTAAATAATAATAATTAATTAAAATCATTATTTCATAATAATAATTATTATAAAAACCATATTTATTAGAAATATGAATAAATAAGGTTAAATAATAATACTATTATTAAATCAAACATAGAACTCATCATAATTTAATTAATTTAATTTAATTTAATTTAATTATTTTAATTTAATTTAATGTAATTAGTTTAATTTAATTTAATGTAATTATTTTAATTTAATTTATTTTATTTTAATAATTGATTTTAATTTAATAATTAATTTAATTTAACTTAACTTAACTTAACTTAATATAGCTTAACTTAATTACTTTGATTTAATTTAATTTAACTTAATTTAAAATTAATTTTTAATATGGTTTAATATGTTTTATTTAATTTAATTTTTAATATGTTTTATTATTTAATTTAATTTTTTTTATTTTTTATTTTTTTAAAATTAAAGTAAATTTATTTAATTTTATTTAATTAAATTAAATTAAAGTAAATTTTATTAATTTTATTAAATTAAATTAAATTCGAGTAATTAAATTAAATTAAATTAAATCAAATTAAGTTAAGTTAAATTAAATTAATTAAATTAAATTAAATTAAATTAAATAATTAAAACATATTAAAAATTAAATTAAATAAAACATATTAAACCATATTAAAAATTAAATTTAAATTAAGTTAAATTAAGTTAAATTAAATTAAATTAAACTAAAGTAATTAAATTAAATTAAATTAAGTTAAGTTAAATTATATTAAATTATTTATTTTATTTTATTTATTATTTAATATGTTTTAATATTTTTATTTAATTTTTTTAACTTAATGTACTTCTTTTATTTTAATTTCCAATTATTATTATTATTATTATTATTATTATTATTATTTTAAATTTAGTTATTTATTGCTGATAATCTAGCACATGTAATACTTAAGCAAATGATATTCTTTTTTATTGCTGATAATCTAGCACCTGTAATACTTAAGCAAATGATATTCTTTTTCATTGTTGATAATCTACCATGAATATCACTTGAGCAAACCATATAGAATGAACTCTATTGTCATTTGGACATGGCAAGAAATGCCAAGATACTCCTTCCGGCACGTTTTGGTTTGTTGGAAAATCTCTGGCATTTAATACTTGCGATGTGGAGTCTTAAATATGTCCTCCTCCTACGTCCAGAATAACGTGATCGTCATCATCAACAGCTGTTGCTATTGAATTGGATAAGTTGTGGACAATAAGCATGTCCAATGGATATTGATCTTCTTCTCTATTACTGTAACACCATGAATCCATCTCCATTGATTTGGTGGCTGATGAGTCATTAGCTCGGCTGGGATTGTCTTCTTCCACTCTAACAATTTTCGAGTATGAGAATTCGGGATGCCTCGAGAGTCTTTTCCTCGCTCCAAATTCTGTAAGTATGCATCAACGTTTCCTAGATTTGGGATTGTAGGGCAAAACGGAATATTCATGGCTGCTCTTACTAACGCGGTATTCGGCAGCTTGAGATTGCGCAGTGAAGGACCTGAATCGGTTGTTGTCTTCAATGCTTTTATTTTTGTTTATTGTGATTGATCTTAATCGTTATAAGGGTATTATGAACATTCATCATGATGATTAGATTCCGTATAGCGATATTCACAGCAACAGCAAGACCAATCACCTCAAAACAACGGCAACAACAAGAAGCAATATAGTCTGATGATAAAGAAACAAAAGATTGATAGAACAAGGTCATGATATTGACTGAAAGAAAGTCACGAAGGAATTAGGGTTACAATAAACGAGTCAACCCGGATTGATCTTTTGCGTTGATGCCATTGTACCTGAATTTTGCATCCATACTTTATCTGTTTTATAATTTTCAAATGGAGAAGACAGTCATTACATATACACCTTCAGCCTGGAGTAGCACATTGCAATCAAAACGCCCAGAAATTCTACCAAATAACTTGGAACACCATATTATCGTTATCACTGTTTTCTTTGTGGTCTGAGCTATTTTTAGGGTGTTGAGCTATTTTTAGGGTGTTGGTCCAAAAGAGACCATAAGAGAAGAAGTTTAGTAAGAGGATCCCCTCTGAACTTCTGAAAAGCTTGGTGGAAAATGAATCATTTTATACTTAAACCCTATCTCATAGATTTTCTATTTAGACAAATATATATTATCTATTTTCATGCCCAAGCATGGTGACCCTATTAAAAGATTAATTGTCTTGATGGGATGATAAACATCAATCTGACCCTATTAGAAATATTAACAGTCTTGATGCGATGATAAACATCAAGATATAAATAAACCAATTGCTACATCAAGATATAAGTAAAGCAATTGCTCAAAATAAAATTTATAGTCATTCGAAAGAGTTATTCCATCTCTCCATGAATAATAGAAGTATTTTAAGCATTTCATAAACAGAATGGTCATTCTTCACCTCAGATTGTTACTATCTCTCGGAATTGAAAATAATATTTCTCACCTACAAGTTTTGGGAGAAGCCACAGTATTACAGAAAGGAAAAAATGTCTAAATATTTAAATAGAGCCTTTACTGGATAAGTGTTAAGACTGAAAAGTTATTTTTTTCTAAGGTTTCCTTTTCGCCCTCTAATCTTTGAACTACCATGAAAAGAAAACGATGGTTTCATACATATGAAGCAGTGGAAGGGTGAAGAACTATATATATATTTTTTCTAATGATGCTAAAGTGAAAATAAGTTATGATTTTACTGGCTATATGGTGCTTTACATTTTGATAAAACTAGTAATGCCTGAAATATCAGAGATATAAAGAGAACAAATGACTCATATTGTTTCTTTTTGGATCTTGGATTTTTATGACTGTTATCTTTTTTTTCCTATTTTGTCTTATTGGATCTTTATTATGCCTCAGGTGGTATAAATGAATGGAATCACTTGGACAAAGTAAAATCATGAATTAGACTCATGTTTTCAGCTTGCATGTTTTTTGGAATTGTTAAATCCGCATCAAGAAAATATTGAGCACATCAAGAAAATATAGAGAATAGAAAAACTAACGGAAATGGCTCACTCTATATTTTCCATTAATGAGAAAGATGAGTTGTGTTCAATATGTTCATAAACATACATAGATAATACAAAAAGCAGTTAGGTAATCCAACTGACTATGATTAGGGTTTTCAACATCCTCCCTTAATCATAAGTTAACCTAAAAAACCAACACATCTTGATAGCTAGCTATGTGTCAAGCGAATATTGAGAGGGTTTAAGATCCTCTCAGAACCCTAAAACAAAAATTTGAATACTTCTATTAAATTGATGGTTTCAAGTTGACCATAAACTATCAAGAACTCAAAATCTATTGAAGAGGTGGTTTAAGGATGACCACTAACCAAGAGGTGGTTTCAAGATTACCACTAACCAACAATGGGGTGGCTTTAAGATTACCACATACCTTACACCAAACCAGCTCAATAACAATGAGGTGGTTTTATGCTCTCCACCAATTCGGTTGATGGATGCCGAAAATTTGGTGAGGGAGTTCGGCGATTTCTGAAGGAGGAAGGACTAACGGTTACCATGGCTGCAAGGTTGGGGGGAGGTTTTCAAGCCCCCCCTTCCTCCTGGGGGGCTCGAGATCGGGGGCATCCCGATCCCACTTGAGGTAATGGGAGGAGAAGGAACGATTTCCCAGGCCCCAAAAATGGAAGGCACTCCAATTGGGAGGAAGCCTCGCCAATGCATACCCAAATCGGCCTTAATACCCTCAATGCAGATCAAATCTAGCAAGCTAGGGGATAGTATATGATACATGCAAGATCATGTGCTTATACGAAAATTTATGGGAATGCTACCTTCAGAAAAATCCAAACTCTTGTGGATAAAATCGACTAGTCTCGTGGATAAAATCGACCTAGAAACCATGGGTCACTATGATCTACAACTTGGTTCAAAATGATTTTTTACCATCTCTTTCTTAAACATGGAAGACATAAACAGATTGCCAGATGGAGGTACATATAAAGAGGATATGAGATTTGCTCTGTTATGGATCTGTCTATACTCTCTCCCAAGCGAATAAGGGGACTCAAAAATTTTGGAAGATATCAGGAACAACTTGGGATCCTTCATCAACTTGGGATCCTTCATCAAAATATGAGAGAAAACCAAAGCACAATGATACATGGCCTATGCAAGGATATGTTTTTACATGGATCTATCCAAAGAACTACCAGAAGCCATCAAAATTTCATGGGAAGACGATGACTAGGTTCAAACCCTAGATTATGAACAAATCCCGATTCCACGAATATGGAAATTTGTTCAGAGAATTCCCTATGAAAACTCGAAAACCCCCTCTTAAGAAGGATGAGGAAAAGATGGATCAAGGGTTGACTAGGGTTTCTACGCGTAAAATAGGAGGAAGAAAACAAGAAAATATGGAAGTACCCAAGAAGATTTTAACATCCAATCAATTTGAAGCACTAGGAGATCAATCGGAGGAAAACATCACTACATCACCTAAAGAGAACCAACAGGAACTGGAGAGACAGGAAGAGAAGGAGGGAAATACGAAGGAAACAAATTCTGTGGTGGTAGAAAACCCCAATGAAGACCTAGACAGGGACCAGCAGAAGGAACTTAAGATATGGATATTAGAGATCTAGATCTAGATGGCATTGAACAAGCATGGAAAGATGCAGAAAAAGGATATGTCCCCAAGGAGCAAGTAGTTCTACTAAAGGAGGCTATCATCAAAGCAAGCGAAACCAACCATCTTGGAATCAACCCAGGTTCCCATAAAGAATACAAGAGAAAGCAGGAAGATATAATTAGGAAGCCGGGAAGGAAATCCAATAGGTAGCGTATTTCGGCACCAAGTTTAAAGCTGTACCATTAGGGACACACTAGGTTTATAAATATTTCTATTTTTTAATGAAGATTGTATCCTAGAATATAAGAGGTCTTAATAGCCCTCAAAAAGTAAATATCTTAAGAAAATATATTCATAAGACAAATCCGACCATTTTTTTCCTCCAAGAAACAAAGTGTTCGGTGAACCAGCTATAGGAAACAGGTAAAAAGATTTGGAAAAGAAGTGAAGTGATGGGTATGGATGCTAGAGGAATGGAAGGAGGCCTCGGAATTTTATGGGATCCCAACAAAGTAACTTTGTCTAGATTCTATGGAAATCACTAGTTCCTCTCAGCAGAATTTGGAGTAATTGGCTTCCTGGTCTCCGTATTCTTAACTAATGTTTATGGCCCTCACACACCTCATGAAAAAATGGATTTCATTGATTTCCTTCGGCAAATTTTGGACTGGACTGGGGGAAAACATTGGATCATGGGAGGAGACTTCAATCTCATTACCCCTTTAGAGGAAAAAAAGGAAGAAGTCATAGACTAGAGGAAGAATGTGGTCGCTTTAGAGATACCATCGAAGACTTGAGGCTGGTGGAATTTATCCCGGGGAAAGGAAGATTCACATGGAACAATAAACTAAAATGATATCACCACGTTGCTTCTCTCTTGGACCGCTTTCTTTTTTCCGAATCAGTTGCGGGATCTGGAAGTGAAATATCAGCATCCGTTCTACTGACTGCTGGCTCTGACCATTGGCCAGTGGAGTTTTGGTGGAGCAGTCTAGGGTCACAATTCAAAAATCGCTTTAGATTTGAACAATTATTGTTAGGCCATCGAGAGTTCAAAGAAAAATTTGAGTGGTGGTGGGTTGATCTAAGCAAAGGGGAGGGCCAAAGCATGTATAAGCTCCAAAAAAAACTGAAAGGACTTAAATAAAAGATAAAAAATGGAACAAGGTAGAGTTTGGGGATATCTTCACAGATAAAAAAATCCTAGAATCCGGGTTGGAGGAAATACAGAAACTTGGCATGAATACAAGATACACAACCAAGCTTTGGGATGAAGAAGCAAGAGTGTGTAATGGGATGTTGGAGAGGGAATGATAGGAGGAAATTCTGTGGCACCAAAAAGCTAGAGTTAATTGGCTAAAATATGGGGAAAGAAACACTAAATTCTTCTACATATCGGTCATTCAGAACCGGTCACAAAATAGAATCCTTAAGATAAAAAATATCAATGGAGAAAGATTGGAAACCAGGGAGGAGATTGCGGAGAAACTTGGAAACCAATTTCAGGATATCATGACTGAACCTATACAGGATAGAGACGAGGATATCGAGCTAATAACATAACATATCCTTGCTCTAGTGTCACAGGATCAAAATGATCTTTTAATGAAACTAGTGACATTGCTCGAAGTTGAAGAAGCAGTGAACCAAATGGATGATGAAAAATCTCCAGGACTAGATGGCTTCATTGCCAATTTATTTCATCATTTTTGGGACCTCATCAGGATGAAAGTTTGGCAAATTGTGGAAAAATCTAGACTCTTGAAGAAAATTCTCCCTAATTTCAATGCCACCTGTATAGCTCTTATCCCTAAGGATGAGGGGGTGGACTCCCAAGGAAAATTTCGACCCATTTCCCTTTGAATCGTAATATACAAAATCGTTACCAAGGTAATAGCCAACAGTATCAAACCCATCCTTCTCCGATATCCCTTGAGCAATCAGGGTTTGTGGAAGGAAGGAAAATCATGGAGGGAATTATCCCTGTTCATGAAGTTCTCCATTCCCTAAAAAAAGAGAAGGTCCTGGGGATGATGTTGAAACTTGACATAGCTAAATCCTATGACAAACTCAAATGATAGTTCATGAGGGCCATGCTCAAGTCCTTTGTCTTTGTGGATGAATGGATCAACTAGATTATGAATCTCATCTCTACAACCATCTTCTCCATTCTGCTTAATGGAGTCCCTACGGGTTTAATGAAACCAATAAGAGATATTAGACAAGGGTACCCTTTATCCCCCTTCTTATTCATAATAATGGTAGAAGGACTAGGCAAGACAATCAAGGATATGCAAGGTAACCAAGAAATGCAGGGGCTTCTCATTCATCCAAGAGAAGATTTCCAAACTCACCAGCAGTTCGCTAATGATACTATTTCGATGGGGAATCCTTCAGTCCAAGAGGCCAGGAATATCAAACTATGTTTAACTAACTTTGGTAAAGCATTTAACTAACTTTGGTAAAGCATCAGGTCTCGAAGTTAGTGAACAAAAATGCTAGGTTTTATTCTTTAATACCCCCAGGATTTCTAGATGCAACATTTGTCGAATCCTGGGTTTCCAAGAGAGCTACCTTCCATCCAAATACCTCAGAGCACCCCTGGATGACTCAAAGGTGCGTAAAGGCTCATGGTATGAATTGATGGACAAAATGAGGAAAACAATTTCAAATTGGACCATTAAGCCTTTAAATTTTGCAAGCAGATTGGTATTGGTAAAAGTTGTTCTGCAAGCTATGTTTGTTTACCCGTTCTTTTCCCTAGCGGCCCAAAAAGCAATCCGAAAGGAAATAAGGTACATTCAACGAAACTTCCTATGGAATGGTTCAAATGAACACCAAAAATGGGCTTTGGTGAAATGGGAAACTATATTCTCTCCTAACAAACAAGGTAATCAAGAACCATGGGAAAATATATGGCATAAAAAATACACTGAGGGGTGGGAGAAAGGTAATCTCATCCACTTCTATGAGGAAAAAACTGGATCACACATATGGAAAATTACATCCCAAGGGAGAAGAATTATCCACGATAACAATTTTTGGGAAGTAAGAAATGGGCAGAGAGTTAAGGCATGGGAAGATTCTTGGTAACAATTACCTCCTCTTGAAGGAAACATAGAAGCATCCAATCTCATCCAGGAATGTATCAACAAAAAAAATATTGGTTAAGGATCTTTGGGAAGACTCGAATACATAGCAAGAGTACAAGGTTTGGGCTCCTCGATACTGGTGGGAACATTTTGGTCCCGAGGAGGAAGTAGACATAATCAAAGAAACATTAAACAATAGAATAATAAGGATTCATATAGGGGAGGACAAACTTCGATGGGGCTTCAAACCAAAAGGCACTTTTACCATCAAGGAAGCATATAACACATGGACGGGTCACAATAATCAACCTCCTAATAAGAATTGGAATAAGTTATGGGATGAAAAAATGTGGCCTAAAATTTCCATCTTCATTTGGTTAGCAATCAGACGCAGCATCCTTACGGGAGAAAATCCTCAGAAGAGCGGGATGCAAGTCCCTTACCAGTGTTGTATCTGTACCACGGAAGAAGAAACCTTGAATAACCTCCTTAAATCGTGTCTTTTTTCTTCGATCTTATGGGACCGGGAATAAATTAATTTCAAAAGATTAGAAAGGCATAGAGACAACTCGGACTAGACCATCTGTGCATGGATAGATGACCCGTTTAAGAACCCAATTGTTAATCAACTCTGGCATATTTTCCCTTATTTTGTGGTATGGGAATTATGAAGGGAAAGAAACTCCAGAAATTTCTGAGAGAAAGATGGAATTGAAGACAAGGTCTGGAATTCCATCCGGATTAAGATGCTAGAAACAATGAAAATGCAATCTAGGGGAAATGAGGATTTGGAAGCAAATGCCTCGGATTCCTTAATCCTGAAGGCCTAGGGGATATCTGGGCCAATGCAGTGTTTTGGGAGAGAAGTAAGGACATCCATGGAAATTTCTATCCCATAATTCTGGTCTTCCCCTCCTCCTAGTTTCTTCAAACTCAAATTCTATGGTTCTTTTGAAAGGGAATCCTGATCCTATAGGATTCCGATGTGTTATCAGAAACCACCTTGGAGAAATGCAAGGTTTCAAAAACTGCTTCATTGGAACAGACTCCAACAATGCAGCAGAAGTGGAGGGTTAAATCCATGGAATACAAATGGCATATCTTCAGAACTGGACCCCACTAATTGTTGAAGGAGACTCTAAGGTAATCCTACACATGGAAACAGAGATCCATCATGGAAATCCGAGCTCCAAGGAAGCATCATCCTGGCAGTCAAAAGGGAGGCTAGAGAAGTTGGCGGTAATCTTACATCCTAGGATGGAACTTACTTTCAACCATGTGAAAAGAAATGGTAACAAGATGGAAGACCTGCTGGCTAACCTTAGCAAAAAACACCATAATTCCATTTATGCAAACTCTTGGGAGGACCTGAATGATGAGACTTCCTAGGATAGTTGCAACAAAATCATACTTCAAGATATGATGCGATATTATGAAGTTGAGGAATCACTACATCAGGCGATCCCTCGCCTAGCCACGTGATGCTTCGCCACACTCGCCAAACAGTTGAATATCCAAGGTTGAGGTAATAGGGACTTAATCAACATTTACTTCGGTGTATTGTTAGTCTTTTAAAAGCTTGAGGTTGCGGTTGCAATTATGAGTGAAGGAAGTGGAGGATCCAACCATCCGCTTGGGATATATCTCCAAAGGACTAGGAAGCACGAGCAGCTTTTAATGGCATCTACGACGTCTATTATTTATTGGAATGGAAATTCTCCTGATAAGGAATGGAAAGGTGGTGGATCCAGATGTGCTCGCAAGGTTCTTCTCTACATGCATTTAGTCATCGTTGTTCTGTTCATTGAAAGAGAATAAGTTCATGGAAACAACATAATGGAAGGCCATCGTTAGGAGGAAGGTGAGAATATCACATATGGGCGACGACTGAGTCAGAAAAGGGAAGATGCTCCTATGGATGAGGTTCGCAGGGTCTCTCGAGCAAAAAGAAAGCTAGGTGGGAGGCCCGGATATTTGAATTGGGTTTACCTTCGGCTGTGTAGTGGGAAATTCAAGGAGTGGAACAACAACTTTGGAAAAATCTAGATAAGAACATCCTGCATGAGGAGTGTCGGAAAGTCGAAGATTGGGTCATGGATCCAAGAAACAAGGATGCCCTCCTCATCCTTTACGAGTGGATTGTTTCTCTATACTGGGTGATGAAGAATATGATGGGGCATGTTCTTTGTGAGCGGATGGAGAAGACCAGAGGAGGGGAGCCGATGGAACAGTGGCAGAAAACGCTTCAAGCAACTTCAAAGGAAATGCACCAGAAGATGGAATTCATTATGTAATCCATGGGCATATTTCTTCTTGCTGCTCAAACGTCTGCGATGGACGGGAATCATCAAGGTCGCTTTTCGTACCTTCCTTACATTTTGTTGTAACGGTTCTTTGGGATCATGGTTTGTTTTTTTCTAGATAGGAGGTGTTTTTTTGTTTCTACCACTATAGTTCGTCCATGTGTTTTATGTTTGGAAGGTTTAGAAGTCTTATTGTATGGATTGTTTTGGGTAATCTAGATTATCTGAAGTTTGATCGCCACATAAATTGTAATTTTTGTTTTATGTTATGGGTAGGACAGTCATTCGACAATTCTCAATATATAAGGCCTGAGAGCCAAGAATCGCAGAAGATCAACAGAGCTTCGGCCTGTTTTGCATGAATGTAATATCTCTTTTATATATAATACAACAACTTCCTTACTTACAAAAAAAAACAATAAGGTGGTTTTACAATTACTGTCACACCCCCTCCCATCTATTAACGCAAGGAAGGGAACATGATATCCAAATTTGGGCTTTTATATAACTTAGCCCACTTCAAAATTCATGACTCATGTAAATATAAGCCATTGCATTACAAATAAAATGCATATGTATGCAGACGCTAATCAATCAAACATGCATAGTGGGATAGATATCATCCACACACATTTCACATGCATTCATCAAAGTAAAAACAGTCCTCAATTAATTAAAATTGTGCAGAAGTAAATATGCATAAGAGAATATACTTATCTCACTGTAATGTTGTCCCAAGCAACTAGCTATGTTGCTGCAATGTTCCACCCAACCATAGGTCTCTGCCCAACCTATATTATTTCAGCACTTAGAGACCACCCCCCAAGCTGGGCATGATATCTACAAGGAAAAGGGGACTCTCAAGCTCAGCACAGCCCAAAGCAATGGATACCCATCTCAATCCCAGCATTCTTTTACACACATAGCAACTCAAAACTGGGCATGGATACACATTTCAGCAATGGGATTCATAGAATAGGGTCTATGGGTTTTCCCCAAATCGTTGCACACCCAAAAACGGATTGTGGGAAGAGGGAAACAACCCCAGGGCAGAAACCGATTTCTCCCACAGATGTATGAGCATATAGTGGGCCAAAACGGCCTCTATAAAACCCCAAAACCATTTTATACTTCTCCCCACTATTAGCCACAACAAAAACGCCCTTCCAAGCTAGGAAAATGAAGGAAAACACAGGAAATCCATGGAGGAAAATGCCCAGGTAGCTCCAAACTCGTGAGAGAGAAAAACTGATGGATGAATAATGGCTTGAGGACAATTTTGTGGCTCTTTTCTTTCCCAAGAAGCCAAACATGAAATTCTAGGAAGGGTGGCTTTCCCATACTCGAATTTGGACAGCCATACCTCTCCATTCCCTAAGGCATTAACTACCTCAACCAACTCTTGAGAGAAATGAGTGCTTGGGCACAAAAGTCAACATAGGTAGTTGAGGGTTCATGGGTTCTCTCATTGACACTTGGCTTGACTTGATTGGCTCAAGGGTTTGAATGTTTCCCTACCAATTCATTTTAAACATCATGCCCCCATCTCTTGTTGCATTGCATAGCTAGTTCTGGGAATTTATATTAAAATGCATATTTACAATTCCCATGGTTCTCTAGCACATGGGGAACACAATATCCAATACTTGCCTCTTTAAGGTCGAGTCTTCACTAGCGGGGCCTTGGCCTTGAGCTCCACGCTAGGAACCATACATAATATGCATACAATATTTACATTATAGCCCAAAATATTATAAGGGAAAAAATGGAGGAATTAGATTCCCCCCCCCCTTGGAATAACACCGTCCTCGGTGTTCCATAACTTGGGAATACATACACGCTTTATATATGTCCAAAATTCACAAAATGTGGCAGGTCTGTCCTAAATTTCATTGATTGGAGATGTCAAGGTGAGGTTCTTGAACCCCTGCACATTGCTCCTGCTGGCCGTCGCTTTTCTTGCTACCCCTTACTGGACATTCACGAAGGAGGTGACTTCCTCCACATCCCCAACATTCTATTGGAGGTAACTGCCTCTGTTTTCCTTTGTCAACATTCTTGCTCTCTTCCATCCTTGGGCGTTTCTTGATGGGGTGATTGGATGAATTCCTCTTCATTGATCCACTTTCCTTTCCCTTACCGACTGCTCCCAGAATACTTTTTACCTCTTTTTGTAGACGAATACAGTCCTGCAAAACCTTATGATTCATTGCATCCTGCTGCTTCTGTGGCTTGAGCATCTCTCCTATATTTTCTTGGGTCTTGTCAATTGTTTGGAGAATACTTTTAGCCAAGTCCAATAGCCCTTGGTCTGCTTCCATGGTTAATGCGCACAACTTTCCTCACTTGCTTGCTAGCACGACTTGCTTGTTTTTGTAACGGCTGCAACCAATTGCATTCAATTTCTCACCTGTGAAATTCATTATTGCAATTCTTTGTTAGGCCAAGCATAACATAAACATTAAAGTTAGTCAATTAATTTTCCAATTTACATGGAACGTCCATGCTTTATTCATGAGACTTCCACACTTTTCATGCTTTCCCAACATATATATGAACTTATTCCTGTTCATCCTTTCACAGGGAATTATATTTTTCAGCATTCACAATTATTTCAAGCAAATAAACACAATAAACTTTCAGTCGTGACATGCATTCAACAATTTTATGTTTCTAAGATGCATCAATCAAAAGGAAAGAGAAGAGTAAGAGTTTTTCCCCCTCTTATTCTTGTTCCAATCCAGAGCCACACCATCACTGTGGTTCTATGCTCCTGAGCCTCTTTCACTTTAATGTGAATGCTTGACTTGCCCTTTCTTGGCTATGACACTTAGTGTCTAAGGTCTGTCTGAGGCTTTTCTCCATCAGGGAATCTCCTCCCCATGGTTTTTCTACAGAACCTTTGGCTGCTAGGATTCACCCACACATATCCACTAGCATCATTCTTAGCATTGCTGCTCATACTAAGCTTTCTAGGACAGTCACGTGTCCATATTCATTCCTAGGATGCCTTCAGGGCTTCTTTCCTTCCTGCAAAGACCAAAGTTTCCAACAAAGAAACAATAGTGTATCAGTTTGGTTGTCATAAGATTTGTTCATGAAATTTTCATTATCCAAAAATGAATGAAAATCAAATACTTATCTGTATTGGGCAGTTCCTTTCTACTCCACAGGTTTCCTTCTCTGCTTTACAAGCCTTGGATCACCTGTGGGGAGGATGTTTAATGCCTAACCAATACAC